>PVKM010004604.1:0-17244 GCA_004027735.1 Carollia perspicillata
AGGCAGATGTCACTTGGGGCTGTCTGAGTAGACAACAGTGTATGGAAAACAAAGCTGATGAATGAATGACAATGCCTGCAGCAAACACGTGTGCAGTTTGCTGTTGCCAAGAGAGCTCCGTGAACCAGCCTGTGTGCGTAGCTCCAATTCTGTCATATCCATGAGTCACTGCAGAGCCTGAATTTTCAGGAAACATTATGTCTAATGTGGTTTAGTATTAAAGACATGTTAGTGTATATCTTGAGTTTTGAAAATGGACAATCGGGCACAATGCATGCATAACTCCTTATTAAATGGAATACTTGATTTCCAAAGTACCCTCTGTGTATCTGTCAGAATCATGTCTATATATGCATGTTTATACTCATTGGAAAAATCTTGTTAATCCAACAGTGATTTATTCAAATTAGCAATTCAAAGCACCTGTTAGATATTATTATCTTAAAACACCTGTCTAGATCCAATCCAAATGCAAATTAACTTATTAAAAACCAGTGTTGCCCTGGCTGGAGTGGCTCAGTGGATTGATTGCCCATCTGCAAATTGAGAGTTTGCTGGTTAGATTCCCACTCAGGGTACACGCCTGGGTTATGGGCCAGGTCCCTGGTTGGGGGCGGGGGCGTGTGATAGGCAACAATCAATGTATCTCTCACACATTGATGTTTCTCTCTCTCTCTTTCTCCCTCCTTTCCCCTCTCTCTAAAAATAAATAAATAATATCTTTTAAAAAACTCAAACAACAAAACAAAACAGTGCTATCCAGAATCCGGCATTTTCCAGAAATGATTTGGAGTTATGTGTGCTCAGGAGCAATCATTTATAAAAGCACTTAATCTGTGCTAGCCATTCTTCTAAGTGATTAACCTCCATTAACACATTATTCTCTCAACAAGTACATGGGTCTGTAGTATTACTCTTTCCCTCTGACATTACAGGTGAGGATGCAAAGACGTAACTTTCCGGGGACAACGCTGTGGAAGTGGATGTGGGTTTCAGTCTCAGCAGTTTGGATCCATTCTATGGGCTTAGAGTTCACAGGGTCTGTTAGAGCCCCTGGGCCTTCTTTGCCCAGCTCCTTGGTTTTCTTCTGGGTCCAGGGATCCCTCCACCAGAGATGGGAAGTGCAGCTATGGCTGCAGATCCTGGGCGTTTTAGCAACCAGAACCCTTTCTGCCCTCCCTTTCTGTCTGGACCCATCAAGCACACAGGGACAGACCATGACCGGTGCTCTACAGCATTACTGAGTGATCTTTCTGGCTCTGCTGCCCCCTGGAGGTAAGTGAGGGTAAAACAGTAGAAATCAGCATTTTTCCCTCTGCCCTTTGGTCATAACTAATCCCTTGGCCAAACAAGGGTGTGAGGCTATTCAAAAGCATCTTGCCATTTCCTTTTTTATTCGAGTTCCAGGGTTTTCCCTCCAGGACTGCTGTGACTACAAACCGAGGGGTTCACACACCCTGGTCGCTGGATGCTGGATCTTCGGGGAATTTCTGAGAAGCTTCATCCTCTTGACCAGTGAACTCACCCGTGAGGAAATTTGTTTCACTGATGGATGTGCCTGTTGACCACAGAGATTCCCAAAGAAAGGATTTTGAGTAAAATGACAGTAAAATGGCACCCAGATTAAACTCAAAGATGAATTCTCTGAAGCCACGAGGAAGGAAGTGTAATTTTAAGTCACAGCTGTATTAAACCTGCCAGGCAAATAATAGAAAACTAGGGACATCATTTAATCCAGTTTCTCAAAGTGTTGTCTACAGATTCCTGCATTTGAAAGGCCCTGAGATGCCTGTTCACAATCTGGAGCCTGGATTTCCCCCCAGACCTTCTGGGTCAGAGCTCTGGGAGCAGACTCCCGCCTCCCCTCCAGGAACCCACAGTGACAGTGAGGACCACGGAAACCCACCCCTGTTTGGCGCCCAGCCTTCCAGGGAGAGCCAGTCCAGCTCTCTACTGAAGGAGGAAAAGACAGAACCCCCATCACAATATTTGAGAATGGATTGCTTATGTTTCAATGACCCACCAGGTAAACAACATACTCTCTCCGTGTAAAAGGCACATGTGAGTGTGAATCCCTGTGATGAGGCTCCTGAGGGAGGGGAGTCAGCACCAGTGCTCAGAAGTAATGTGGCATTAAGTGAGTCCCCCCACAGTGCTTGGGCTGAGAGGACACTAATTTCCCTGTTTAGTTATGGATCGGTTTGATCAATTGTGAGGAAAATTACTCACAGAGAACATTTCCCCCTAAACCTGGAGTTAGACCCTTCATTAAAGGTTTTAAAATGAAGATGGGGGACCAGTTGCCTTACAGGGGGCTCCTTGTGAGGCGGGAGGAAGAGGAGGAAGGAGCCAGTGCAGATGGAGTTTCTCTCAGGGCAGAGTAGGGCTTCTACCATGTTTAGGGGGGCAGTGCAGGCCCTGCCCGCTGGTGGAGGCCCGTGTCTGTGTAAAGTTTAGGCACAGTGGGCACCAATAGGAATATTCACCACAGCCTCACCTGGGAGCCGGGTGGTGCAGGGGCTCAGAATATGCCACCCCTAAACATGCCACTTTGGCATAAGGATTATTTGAGCTGAAGGCAATCGACAGTCAGCAGATGTAGGAAGGGTTCTCTGCCCTCCCCGTAGCCAACAAGGGGGGCAAAAATTTCCCTTTGAAGAAGTTGCCTGCCCTGGACCAGAGAGAGAAAAACAACTCTTATTATTGAAAGTGGGGAGTGAAGACCAAGATGAGTCTGCACAGCCCTGGCTGGTGTAGCTCAGTGGACTGAGTACAGGCCTGTGAAGCAAAGAGTCGCCGGTTCGATTCCTAGTCAGGGCACATGCCTGGGTTGCAGTAGGGGACACATGAGAGGCAACCACACACTGATGTTTCTCTCCTGCTCTTTCTCCTTCCCTTCCCCTCTCTCTAAAAATAAATAAAATATTTTTTAAACTTAAAAAAAAGATGAGTCCACACAACCAGACCTTACTAAGTAGCCCCACCTTCCATTTGTTCCCCCACGTGTTTTCTAGTTGCACTCCCGCCCCATTCATCACCTTTTGAAGGTCTAACCTCTCTTTCCTTTTTTAAAAAAGGTGTCTAAGCCCCTCAGTCTGACCACTTCTTTGAGTTTCATTTCTCTCCTATGACCCCATATGCATGTAAACAGCAATAAAAATCGTGCTCCTTTTCTCCTGTTACTCTGTCGTGTTAGCTTAATTTGCAGGTGCCCAGTTGCTTCCCATATGAGTATAGAGGAAAAGGTTTTCCTTCCTGACAGTGGACAATGTCAGACAGTGAAGGAGGGAGAAGTGTGGACTCTGGGTGGCCTCCCTGTCACAGGAGGTGGGGAGGAGGCCTGGAGCCATCCCCAGCGCAGCTCCACAGCACTGCAGGCCCCCACCCGGACCCCGGGGTGTGGTGAGTGTTCGGAGGGCAGTGGAGGTGAGCAAACCTGCGCTCTGGTATTTCGAGCCTCCTGCTGCAGTCCCTATGGCATGGGTACTGTGGAAGCCAGGGCAGGGGCACGGGAAGGGTAACATGCATTCCTGCTGTGGCTTGAAGGCCTGCCACCCAGAGGGAAACCAGCTTGCTCGGGGCAGCTTGCCACACAGCTGGTTCCAGGGGTCCAGGGCCCCACGTGCCCTTGGGAGTGCCTCTCTCTGTGGGTGGGAATAACTCTGCCCCTTCTGCACTGACTCAGGCAGTCTTTCACGCTCCAGGGCTTTGGCGACCTTCTCTGAGCCTAGCTGGCCCCCAAAACCTTTGTTTTCCAGATTTCCTGGTCAATTGAGACCAAAGAAAGAGGGGCTCAGAGATGAGCTGCCTTGGTTAGTGCCAGATACAATATACCAGTTAAACTTGAATTTTAGATAAACAGTGAATAATGCTTTAGTATGAGTGTGTCCCAGGCAATATTTGTCTACCTATCTATACCTATCTATTATCTCTGTAAGTGTAAGTATATTGTAAGCAATATTATGTAAGTATTGCCTGGACATACTTATATTCTATAATATAAAAATGGCCTATGTATACTCATACTAAAAATTGTTCATTGTTCTCTGAAGTCCAATGTAACTGGGTGTTGTGTTTTCATTTGCTAAATCTGGCAACCCTACAAGGCGAACAATGCTTCTGTGGCCTGACCGTGGCCATGGCTGTGGCTGTGGCCCTGTCCTGGTCACATCCCCTATAGTCAAGGGAAACGGAGAGCCGCAGTCGTAACTAGTCGGGCTGACATCCTTACCTAGCCCTCAGATGTCGCGTGTTGTCAGCTAGTATGGAGTTCTCATTTTCATTCTCAAATGATGCCGATGTTTAAAAATTGGGAGATCTCACAGACACACCAGGCTGTTGAGCCTTTCTCGAAAAAGTTGGAGCATTGGCAATATGTCACAGGAACAAATTTATTGGTGCCTGCTTTGTCTCACTCATCTGGGCTTCTGTAGCTGAAGTGGAGGCTGACTCATCTAGAATGTTCCATTTCCTACATCTGGCCCTACAGCCAAGAACAATTTTCTTTGGTCCTGAGAGCCCTGTGTGACTGTTGACATTGATCAGCTTGCTCTAAGATGTGAGTGTTCCTTGTCTCCTACCCTCCACTTTTGTCTTGATACCTTGTTCCTCAGACGGCCTTAGGTATGACATGGGACCAGTCCCCTGACCCCTTCCTCTGGGGCTCTATTTTCATCTCTAAAATGAGAGAGAAGCTAATCTATATTTTCCAACTTTTTTTTTGTACCAAAGTTCTGTTTTATCAACCTCATGCCACTGTGAACCCAATGTTTTGAAAGATCTTGTTTACCTGAGCAGATGACATTCATTACAAACCGCCCATGAATTCTGGCCAGCCTGGAAGCTGACCAGTGTCACCGCGCCTCATTGATCAAATTCCCTCTAAAAGCAAAAGCATTTTTTAAGCTCATGTAACCTTACCGAAAATGCATTCATGTTCCTCTGCCGCTACCTTTCGAGTCACTAGGGGCTGAGGGGCCATATTAGCCAGGCTAGTCTAGGCTATGCTGTGGTAACAAATGAAGGCCAAGATTTCAGTGTCTTAACACATACAAATTTAAGCCCATGTGAAAGGGGTTTGGCAAATCTGTAGGAAGCGACTCAAGGATTCAGTTTCCTTCTGCCCCTTTGCTTTGCTATCTCAACAGGTGGCTGTTGCTGTAGAAGAGATTGCTTTTTGTGGCTCCTCCTCTGCTCACATTCATTGGTTGGATCCAGACGCAGGGCCTCACTTAAGGGAAGAAGCAGAGAAATGCATATAGCGAGCGCCACAAGGGACTGCCCCAGGTACCCGAGATGACCCGTGGGCCCCCCTGGCTGACAGGCGTCAAGCAATACAGATGCTACTTATACTCTGATCTTTAGGTATTCCCAAGTCTCATTTTTTTGGTTCCTGATAATGATAACTAACCTTTACTTTACCTTTTACTATATATTGTATGTATATCTTTATACAGCCCTACCAAATAGATATTATTTTTCCTGATTATGTTTTTATTTTTTATAACTACATATTTTATCGATTTAAAAAAAAAGGTGCTGTCTGTATTTGAACTGACATTTGAAAAATGAGCTTGATTCCACTACATTCCATTCCAGTGATTCATTTTTGTCTGTGCATTTGTCCGCCGAAGGCCTACAGTCACTGAGCTGCTCCCTCCGGGTCCCTCGGTCCTGTGGCGGGGCCTGGACTTCCTGCCCTGGGAACTCAACACGAGGTCGGCCTGACAGCTTTGCCATTGCTGGTGCTCGGCTCCCAAGGCTTCGTGGCTTTGCCCGGTGCAGCTAGCTTCTGGAGTCCCCTCCCCAGGAATACAGGGGCCATCACATCTGGGTATAGCAGCGTGAATGCACGATGAAACTAGGGTTAGTTTGACCAGCAACAGTGATGTGGCCGATCTGGCTTCAAATGAGCCTGAGCTGTGCTTCGTTCCTTCTGCTGGGCCCTGGCCCTCGGTCCAGCTCTCTGCCCCAGCCGGCCCCGAACAAACCATTGTCTCCCTTCAAGCTCAGCTGAAATTCGACTGACGACTTCTTCTTTTTAGTTGTTAGGAAATTATTTTTATCTGTATTCTTTGAACAGGTCGCTCATTCACAGAGTTCAACAGGCAAGAGAAAATTCTGCCCCCTACCAGCTACCTGAAGGCAGCCAACCTTACTAATGACGTGCCGGGCGTCCTTCCAGACGTGTTGCATCATACGCAAGCAGAGGCACTGTTTCCTTCCTTCTCTACACGGAGATTCTACACTGTATGCACAGTTGCTTCATCATGCTCCCCCACCCCTACTTAATATGTCTTGGAGATAATTTGGTGTAATTACAGGGATGATTTCTTTACCTAAAAAAGTTACATAGTACTTCATGGTGCGTGCTGTTCGTAATTTATTCAGCAGTCCTCTTCTGATACATATACACGTTTTTAAAGCATCCCCTTTTGATAAGCATTCATGTTTTTAAATCATCTTCTATTACAAGCAATGTGGCCATGAATAACCTTGGAGAAACATGGTTTGTGGTGGGAGCAAGTGTAAGTTGGATAAATTAATACAAGAGGAATTCCTGGGCCAAAGAGCGTGTATGCAGTTGTAATCCTACTGGACGCTGCCAGTGTCCCTCTGCAGGCATTGTTCCAGTTTACATCCCCACCGGTAAGGTGTGAGAATGTCCATTTCCCTACATCTTCAGCTAGTGTTTTCAATTGTTCTGTTTTTCCACAACCTGAAACTATCAGCATTAATTTGCATTCTCTGAGTATGAACGAGAGTGAGCATCTTTCATATTCTTTACAGCCCTCTGCATCAATGGTCATTTCCTTCTTGGAGGTCTGGAAGAGCAGTCGGCTTGAAACAGGTCACTGACCCAACCTCACAGCTGGCAGAACCGTTGCAGCCAGCCCCTGAGATGTGCAGGTCAGCGTCTTAGGGAGCAAGGTGTTGGCCACGCGTTCTGTTGCAAGTGTTCGGAGGCACTGAATCCAATCCCAATGAGGCTGATGGCACCATCTGTGCTCCTGCGATGGGTAAATGGAATGCAATGTGGGTTAATAAATGGGATGGACTTCTGGGTCCTGGCTGAACACTGATGGAGCTCTAGTATTGGCCGTGGCAGTGCCCCAGCAAAGCTGACGATTATCACTGACCTACTGAGTTTTCTTTTTCCTACCAAATATCACGAAATAAGTAGGCCTTTTTGTTTTTCAGTTATTTTTTAAAAATACAGTTTTATTACGAAACAAAAAATACACATATAGAGACTAGTACAGTGAACCCCAGTACACACATCACTGAGATTAAGCCACTATAAAGATTATGCCACACTTGATTCATATATCTTGTTCATATATCTTTCTTCCTTTTACTCAGATTTGAAGGCAAATAATGTTATTTCATCCTTATATATTCAGTAAGCATCTCTCAAAAATGGATGTATTCATACATAACTAGAATGCTGTTACTACATCTGACAAGGTTAATAGTAATTACTTGGTATCATCAAATACCTAGTCCTTGTAAAAATTCCCCGATTGTCTCAAGTCCTCTCTCCCTAGTGTGGCTCAGTGGACTGAGCCACTGACGGTTAGTTTCATTTGGGCTCCACGCACTGCATTCAGTTCTTATGTTTCTTAAGTATTTTCTGTTTCACAGCAGACCCTCCCCTTTTTCAAGGAAACTGAATCCATTGCCATCCATTCTGAATTTGCATATTTGCTTCCCTGTGGAGTCATTTCATTTGTTTCCATATCCCATATATTTCTTGTAGAGTGGAAGCTAGTTCTAGAAACTCATTTGATATGGCTTCAAGTATTTGGGTAAGAGTACATACTCGGTATGAACTCATACTGAATCTCAGTATGAATCATACTGGGGATTTCATATGTAGCAATTCAGAAGGCACATAGTAGGTCTTTTGTTCCACTGAGCAAGATCTGTGGGGTCAAGTGGCATCAGCCTGGCCCTTCCATCGCACATTTCCCCGTCAGTCTTTCGTATTCCGTCGTTCACATGTGGTTTACCAGCCAACTGTGCTGCTTCAATCGGTTATTTCATTAGGAGTTAAAAATGGAGTTTTATCACCCCTGTCACATTTATTTGATAGATTTTTAAAAAATATAATGAAAAGCAGAACTATTTGGTCGCCTTGGAATAGTTTCTACCATTTCCAAAGTGGCCAATGATTTCCTCAGGTTTCTTTGCTTCTTAATTAGTCTGTCCTTTTCCAGCTGAGAACAAATTAAAAAACCTAAGAAGAGGACCATATCATGTTCGGACCATGGAAATGGCCCAAGAGAGAGCTTTATTCTTAGTTTTACTGATTATCATTGAATGTTCAGCACCAAGTGTGTGTATAATTTCATAATTACTAATGGATTCTTTTCTATTGCTGGTCTTCTCCTTTCTCCCTACCTTTTGTCTTCTCCTCAGGGTCTGTCTCCTTAAATAAGCAACACATTATAGACTGAAATATCATCACAGAATATTCTTTTAGATTAAAGCCAAACACCTCTTGTTTAGGTAATATATTGCAGTGAACATCAGTCATATACACTTTAATAAGAATTAATGCGACTGGCTTGGTCTCCCTTTCACAGATTAGTGAGGAAAAATAAATTTGATAGTTGGTGGGGAGAAACAGGCCTGGGAAAGAAGTAGTGAAAAGAGGATATTTAGTTACTGTGTGCAGGGTACTGCCTAGCTGGTTGAGAGAAGGCTGAGTTTGGGGTAGCTGAGGGCATTCCATGCTATAAGGAAGTACCAGAAAGAGGGAAAGAGATAAAGATGTTCCAGGAGACTTTCTCTGCTCACGAATGTGTTAGGAGCCCCTGTTACGGGCACCTAGAGTACCCATTCTTCCTTGACCACACTGTCTCATATGAGATGTTTTTGCTGCAACTCGGAGCACTAGACTGAGAAAGACCAGGGTATGGGCACATGCATTTGTGAGAGAATAGTAAATGGGAGTTAATATAGCACAGCGGTTACGTTCACGGAATTTGGAGACAGATGGAACTGGGTTCAAGTCCTGGCTTCATGATTTGGGCAAACTGCTTTAATCACATCAGCCCTCAGTTTCCCCACCTGTAAAATGTAAAGCCAGAGGGTTTATTTTGGAGATTAAATGAAAAATAAATAAATAAATGAAGCACTAAACACTCTTCCTCTCGCATGAGACCTCAATAGATTTAAAAAGTTTAAAAAAGAAAAATGGAAGAGGTTTTTTTTCCCCCCGAAAGGCGTCTACTAGCGTTAATAGGAAAAGATTTCTTTTTCTCTAACTCAGCAGGTACACAACTCCTCCAGGATCCTTCTGGTAAACGAGAGTGACCTGGTCAGCCTTCAACGCCTCGCAGACATTGCTAGATTGTTCTAAATGTCAAAGGTTCCTGGCCTGATGAAAAGCAGCTTCTAGCACCTCTGATTTTTCACTCATAATTTTCATTCGCCTGTCTAAGGATTGTGCAGTAAAGTATGGCTGAAAAAACATCCACACCACACGAAGTTGGACACTTCATGTTTCTCGAGCCAATGGCGCCATCTTGTGGTTTTATTACGCTATCTCAGTT
The DNA here is from genome assembly GCA_004027735.1 of Carollia perspicillata. NCBI lineage: Eukaryota > Metazoa > Chordata > Mammalia > Chiroptera > Phyllostomidae > Carollia > Carollia perspicillata. Next base: position 9,561 of record PVKM010004604.1, read on the forward strand.
TGGCACTGGTTCCAGGTTTTGCATTTGCTCAGATTTATCCTGAGCATTCCTAAGAATTCCTGTTTCGGTGATGCCTTGTTGTCTTTCGCACTTAATAGAGAAAGTGCAGTCAGGTGCCTGGGATTCATTCATCAGCAGCAGAAATGATGGCGACATGGCTCACTGTTCCTCTCCTTCGGGCTTCAGCTTACTCTTGTGGCTCTCATTGTGGCATGCTGGTGCCAAACTAACAATGCCATTTCTATTTATATGACCCTGTTTATGCTTGGGAGAAGTGATGACAAAGGCCAGGTACCCAGGTAAGTGCAATTTATGTCTGTTTTGAAGTGGAGTTCTAGGGGATGCTTCTATCTCTTGCGTGTCCTTTGAACCCTAAGAATTTGAGAATTTCCAGTCTCTAATTAGAACTCACTGTGCCACGTGAGTCTGGGGTGCTTTAGAGACAGTACAGTCTATGTGCATGACTGTATCCTGCTTCATGCAGGGCGTCTGCTGCACAGAGCTGGATAGAACGAGGATACTGTGTCAGTCTAAGGCCATGAAGGACCAAGAGGCAAGATTGTTAACCACGTTAATTCCAGAACCTCATTACAAGGTGTGGTCTAAGCAGTAGCAGCCGCATCACTGACAACTAGTTAGTAATGCAGATGCTTGAGCAACACCCTAGACCAGGGGTGTCAAACCCATTTTCACTGGGGGCCACATCAGCCTCATAGTTGCCTTCAAAGGGCCAAATGTAATTTTAGGACTGTATACATGTAACTACTCCTTAACTTTTAAGGAGTTGAAATTACATTTGGCCCTTTGAAGACAACTGCAAGGCTGATATGGCCTCCAGTGAAAATGATTTTGACACCCCTGCCCTAGACCTTCTGGTTCAGAATCTAAATTTTAACCGCCCCCACCCCAGTGATTGGTATGCACATTAAAATTTGAACACCAGGGAGCTATAGCAGTGGTTCTCAACCTCCACTGTGCTTTAGAATATCCTGGGGAGCTTTATCTCCTGATAGCCAGGCCTCGCCCTGGATCGATTTCGTTGAAATCACTGGGGCCAGGATACAAATTTAGAAAGAGTTTGACCATTTGGAACAGAAACTACACAATTATCCAAAGCTGGACTTCACCATAATGATGGCTCATGGATGCTGGACCACAGACCCTTCCTCTCTGAAGACCTCACAAAAGGAACAACAACAACAACAAAAAGTCAAAACCCAGCAAAAGTGCTCTAGCAGCAAGCAAACTAGGAAAGGAACACAGATTCTTGCTGAAAACTTTGAAATGTGGTGGCCAAGAAAGTAAAAGGAAGATTTTAGTGTGGAACAGAAAAGTACCTACCTACCCCAAGGAAAGAAGGCTGGTGACATAATTATGAGAATTCTCACTATTATTCACAATTGTATAAGGAAAAAAAAAAACCCAAGATAGTAAATAGGCAGCTTAAAAGAAAGGTAGGAGCGTTGTGAGTTCTTGAAATCTCAGCAGAGGCAAGAAACCAACCGATCTGGTCTGGCTGTTTTCCATGATCCACCAGAACTGGGTGAATGTCACCTGTGGGGATCCTCTCGTGGGAATGAACGCATCCCTCTGTACGGGACACGTATAAAATCTCCTGTGGACAAGGGCCCCAGGACCCCTAGCAAGGACCTACACAGCCTCTCTGTGCTTTTAGGCTGGAAAAGTTCATTACACACACCGTGCAGCCTTCCAACAGCAGTTTGGATTGTGGGCGACCAGGTCTCAGGTTGTCATGGAAATTCAGATCAAACAGATCACAAGTGTAATAAATGTAATCACCTACTGGGGCCAGGCGGGAGCTGTCGGTGAGACTGGTTAGGTGTAACACAACAGGGAGTGCTATGACTTGTGGTGATAGGAGAGCAAAAACTTCATCTTCAGCAATGGTTGTTAAAGTGGGGTCCTCAGATCAGCAGCATCAGCAACACCTGCGAGCGTGTTAGAAATGCTTGTTTCTTCAAGAAACTCTGGGAATGGAGCCTAGGAAGACCTGATTAACAAGCTCCTTATGTGGTCCCAGTGCTCACTAAAGTTTAAGAACCACCAGTGTCAAAAGTCTGTAGCTGATTGTTGCCATCTGAGAATATAGGTCTAGTGTTGTTATGTCTTCTGATATTAAAAAATATATTTATTTTATTTTTAGGGAGAGGGTAAGGGAGGGAGAAAGAGAGGGAGAGAAACATTACTGTGTGGTTGCCTATCAAATGCTCCCAACTGGAAACCTGGTCCACAGACCAGGCATGTGCCCTGACTGGAATAGAACCAGCTACCCTTCAGTTTGCAGGAGGATGCGCGACCAGCTGAGCCACACCAGTTAGGGCTGATTTTTTTTTCCCCAAGAGAAGCTGTAAACCTTGAATTTTATATGGAACCTCCAATCTTTAAATTTGCTGGTAAGAACTTTGCATTTTGCAGAAAATAATGAGTGAACCAAACAATACATATTGGTTTCATTGGGGACAAGTTTGTGTAGAACGTCTGGATGAAATTGCCCATATTAAGCCTGAAGAATATGAAAATAAATGACATAGTCCGGCTGATGTGCTTAGGGGATTGAGAGCCGGCCTGCAAGCCAAAAGGCTCTCCAGTTGAATTCCCCATCAGGGCACATGACTGGGTTGTGGGCCAGGTCTCCTGGTTGGGGGTGTCAGAGAGGCAGTGGATCTGTGTTTCTCTCTGTCTCTTCCTCTCTTCCCCTCTCTATCAAAATAAATAAATAAAGTCTTAAAAAATAAGAACGAAAGAAAAGAAAGAGAGAAAGAAAGAAAATAAATGACACGGCAAATTTATAAAATGCTACAGAAAAGGAATGAGAAAGATAGATGAACAACCCGGTCTAGAAGGAAAAAGATACTTAAAGGAAGGGAGAACGCAAAAATGAGATGACAAAAATGGAAAGAAAATGGAGCCGCTACACTTTAAAAACATTCGAGACAAATCCCTAATTTTAAACCCTGACAAAGGATCAACAACTGAACGCAGCGAACAAGCTTTCACAAGCCAACCAATCAATGCCAGAGCCTCTTTTCAGAAAGCCAGCCAATCAGGGAAGGACTGAAATAAATGCGCCTCTGGGTGCCAACCAATCAACAACAGTTTCATCAGATGACGCTGTCCACTTAAGGCTCCACGTGAACTTGCCCCGACTGCAATGGAGATCAATAGTCTGCTCCATCGGGAGAGACTGTATTGAAGCAGCACTCCAGGTTTGTCTTTTTATTTCAGATATCGAATGGTGTTCTCAACCTGAGACGAATTCAGGAATGAAAGGGTTGCAGTAAAATAAAAAGATCAGTGGTGAGAAGTGAGTAATACAAACCAGAACTGAGAATAAAACAACCATGAGGTTGTGATTATTGAATAGGATGTAAATGTAATACGCCGACGACAAAGTGAAATAAACCAACAAAAACAAGTTGGGGAAGAGAGGTGGAAGGAAGTTTAAGACATTTAATTTCCTGAATTTATTTAACCCGGCATCATTTAGCAATATCTAAAATTCAACCAAGATGTTAGAAATTATTCAAATGTGTTGCTATCCCCTCTAATGTCTTTTAAAATTATTATTTTTTTAAAAAAGATTTTATTTATTTATTTATTTTTAGAGGGGAAGGGAAGGAGAGAGGGAGAGAAATATCAATGTATGGTTGCCTCTCGTGAGTCCCCTGCTGGGAACTGGCCTGCAACCCAGGCATGTGCCCTGACTGGGAATCGAACCGCGATTGTTTGGCTCGCAGGCCCACGCTCTATCCACTGAGCTACGCCAACCAGGACTAAAATTATTTTTAATAATGTCATTTAAATATGTACTAACATGACTGGGTATTATCTTCATATCCTTGTAGTTCTTATTCAAGAAAGTACAAGCAAAACCAGTAAAATATAGATCAGTAACAACAATTTTAAAAAGAGGTTTTGAGTCAAACATGTACAGAAAAGAGCACAAATCTCTGCAGCGAACGGATTCTCAAAGGATGAACACATCCGGGCTGTCAGCCCCGGATGGAGCCTCGCAGCACTGCCAGTGCCTCAGGGCCACCTCAGTCGGGTTCCCTTGTCAAACAAGGTAACCCCAAATCTGATTTCCAACGCTAGGCTCGTTTTGCCTTTTCTGAACTTTGTAAATATGGGAGCATTACAGTGTGTCCTCTTTTGGACTGGCTTCTTTTACTCAGCATTACGTCAGTGACCGTCATCTGTATTTTTGCACGTGGTTGTGGTTTCTTTTCATTTTTGCATACTTTTCCTGTGTAGGAATATATCATAGTTTTATTCGCTCTACTGAGAATGGACATTTGAGCTATTTCTGGCCTTCGGCTACTATGCATGGTGCTTCTGTGACACTATTACACGTCTTTTGGTGAACATGTGTACATCGATCTATTATGCATGTTTGTAGACGTGGAGTTGCTCAGGCAGAGTATGCACATGTTCCGTTTAAGGATATTTTGCCAAAGGGCTGTAGCAGTTTATACTTCCCCCAGCGATGCATGAAAGTTGCAGATGTTCCGTATCCTTGCCAGCAGTTGGTACTGTCAGTCTTTTTAATTTTAGCCATTGTGGTGGGTGTTCAGTGATTATCTCACTGTAATTTTATGTGCATTTCCCTGACAACTAATGATGTTGCATGGTTTTTTCGTATGCTTATTAACCATTTGGGTAGTCTCTTTTATGTACTGTCTGTTTACATTTTTCCCATAAAAATTAGATTATCTGTCTTTTTCTAACTGAGTTGTAGAAGTTTTATGTGAAGTCTATTATTAAATGTATTAATAACAGGAGTTGTTAGTTTTAATCAAGTCTAAGGGTATGAAGGTAGTCTCCTATGTTTCATCTATTAACATTTCACATTTAGATTCGCAATGCATTCGGAACTGATTTTTTGTGTCTGGGATGGGGTAAGGGTCAAGATCCATTTTTCTCCCCCATGTAGATTTCCGGTTGATCCAGCACCACTTCCTGAAGAGAACATCCTTCCTGCACTGCACTGCAGCTCTGTCGTAAATCAGATGAGTACGCGAAGGTTTGTTTCTGGTCTACTTTTAGGTCCATTGGTCCGTCTATCCCTCTGCCAGTATTACATTGTCATAATTACCACAGCTTTATAATCAGTCATATAAGTCCTTTAGTCTCGTCTTTAAGACTTTATTGACTTTTTTTGTCATTTGCATTTTTAAGTAAATTTTAGACTTAGATTGTCAACTTCTTCAGAGAAAAGAAAGCCTTTTGGGCTTTTCATCGGGAATAAATTGAATCTATAGATCTACTTGGGGGGAACTGATATTGTTACAATAGTCTTGCAACTTAGAATGGACCCTTCCATTTATTTTTCTTCTCTAATTACATTCAGTAATAGTTTATAGTTTTCTGTATAGAGGCCTTGCATGTCTTTGGAAGGTATCTGTGAAGGTGTTTCTGGATGAGATTAGTATTCGAACTGGTGAACTGAGTCAAGCAGATGGCCTTCCTCAGGGGAGATGGCATCACCCAGTCAGTCTCTTGAGGCCCGAATAGAACAAAAAGGCAGAGAAAAGGTAAAGTCATGCTCTCTCTGCTTGATCTGAGATGTCCATTCTCACCTGTCCTCTGACCCAGGTGCCCATGGCTCTTGGGCTTTCACACGGAGGCTAACACCGTTGGTCCTCCATTCTCAGGTCTTCCAACAGGGATAGAACTGCACCACTGGCTTGCCTGGTGCTCCATCGTGCAGGTCACAGCACTGCTTGGCCACCAAAACTGTGGGAGCCAATTTCTGTAATAAATTTCTCTCTCTTTATATATGGGTAGCCATATATGTGTGTGTGTGTGTATATATGTATGGATATGTATATATTATATATATGGCTGTACATATATATTATTGGCTTCGTTTCTCTGGAGGACTCTGAGTATGCAATAGACTTGAAGGGGGAATAGTGGGAAGAAAAAGGTTCTAGGAAGAGAAAACAGCAAGTGCTAAGGGCCTGGGGTCAGTATGAACTTGGTCCCTTTGAAGAATTGAAGAAACCAGTGTGTCTTGGGTGAACATGCAGAGAGCAAGGAGATGAGACGCAAAGGCTTTGGGGGAGATGTGCTAACTATTTGACTTTCTATCCAAGGTGCAGTGGGAAACCACTCTAAGGTTTTCAGTAGGGGAATGATCTGATGAGATTTTATATTCATGCCTTGAGGGTCTCCATAAAGACAGTAAACTCCTTCAGGCAGGGCCAGGGTCTTATGTTTCTTTATGTCCTTCACAGAGTGGACGTCATGCTGTGTACATCGCAGGGGCCTGGCAGAGTGTGTTTGATGGTGATTCATGTAGGCATTCATTTAACTGTAGGTTCAGAGGTTCCTTTGGTTTGGTTGCACTAGGTGAAAATAGAATATCCATGTTCTCTGTAACACAGTATGGGGAAAGCAGAGTTGTTTTAGTGTACTAAAAGGATAAATGCCTTTCTCTTCATACACACATGTCCACCCCACATATATGTATGCATGTATGTGTGTTATAGGGTATAGCACAAGTAACACCCCTTTTTATTACAAAACCTTTTATTGCAAAATCATAAGCATGTAATTCTGTAACATAGCAGTATCACACTCAAGCACACCATATGACATTTTAGGTGAAATGTTCAAATTAAAACTATCCATTATTATACCTATATTATTACCCTACCAACCACACTCAAGCAGACCTTACTTCTGCCGGGCCCTATGTATGTGTGTGTATGTATATATGCAATGGTCTTGCTTGAAAAAAATACACACACACACATATTTTTTCAAGCAAGATCATTTCCTATCATTGGAAATCCATAAATGATTTATTACTTTTCCTACCCCCTCTCCATTTCTAGTTGCAGACTATTTCTTTTTTCAATTCACCTAAAAATTGTCCAGCTAATAAATAGGTTCAAAGGCAGACAAAAGGAGCTTCCACAGGTTATGAGAAAATGCCAGGCTCTTGAAAGACCTCCACGGATACAAAAGCATAAATCTCAGAGAGCTCTTTTGAAATGTCACTCACCTTCCTTTCTCATAGGAAGTCGGAGCCCAGAGAGAAATGAACTAACGTTACAGTTCATCTGGACCTTGTTACTCAGACCAGGAAGAGGATGGGAGAGGAGGATAGACCCAGCAGAAGAAGCAAGTCCAGTTGGAGTTTTATAGTTTCCCATTAAAAAAAAAAAACCCTCCTGAACTTTCTAGTAAGGCAAATGTATTTATCCTACCTTCGACACCTGGAAAATATTATTCACTGATGACAATCCCCAGAGTTATCTACTGGCCTGGGGTGAGGTGGCAGAATAACAGTGCAGGCACAGAAGCCACCACTAGGGTCTGAAGCAACAGCGTGTCTGAAAGACAAAGCCACGAGGGAGGTTTTCATGTCAGGAAGCTTGAGGCCTTCGCGGCCTAGGGAAGTTTGCTTCTTCATAGCACTTCTGATTACTATTGTTAGTATTTTAAGAAAATATGGATTCATTCATTTATTCCCTCATTCTGTCTCTCCTTCCTTTTCTTCTTCCCTCCTTCCCTTCCTCTCTTCCTTCCTGCTTTCCATCTATTGAGTAAGCTCCATTATGAATGTTTAGTAGTTTAAGCAGGGGCTTAAACTCCTGCCTCCATGGAGTTTTCATTCCAGTGGAAAATTTTAAAAAAACCCACAGTGTGTACA
>PVKM010004604.1:17344-51566 GCA_004027735.1 Carollia perspicillata
TTGCTTTGGGAAGGGGCTGATTCATCCCCCTGGGTGGCTTGCTTGGGAAGATTTCTGTGGTCCAGCGATTTGTTTGGATATCAGTAATGACACTGAGGCTAACCTCCTTTGATCCAGCCTTTAGGGACGAGCCAAAGAGAAGCTTAGTGTGCTCCTGCAAAGGTGGGTGATGAGACTTTAGTTTCTTGTCTTCCTGTTCAGTCCCTTGTGCACACGAAGGAGTTGCCAGTTACTACCTCTCTGAAATGGGCTGTTTTCTTCATCCTGGGGACCTGATGGACCAGTTTTTTCTCAAGTGCTTTTTTTCATGCTCCTTTCTTGGATCAACTAGTTTGGGACTCAGTATGTTGGCTCAGGTGTGTGTCTCCTCTGCCCATTACCCACGGACACCCCTTAATACCCTCTAGTGGAGGCAAGGGATGGGGAGGGTCTTTCAGATTTTGTCTGAATCCATTCTGCCCACAGAAAAAACTGCCTGTGTACAGAGTTGCCCATTCCCTTTCAAAAAATATTCTCAGCAGGAAAACTTATTTATCCCTGTTGAGAAGTACCCCCTTTTACCATCTAGAGCTAGTCTTAGTTCCGAGGGGATCTTCCTGGTCTGTCCTTGGAGATCTCTTTAATTCTGGGAATCTAAAGTCTCTGGGACCAAAATATCCGCTCTGAGAGGCAGTATGCAAAGTGACTAAGGAAGCAGATTCCTGGAGCCACAGAACCTGCATCCAAAGCCTAGTTCTGCTACTTATGGCTGGAACACTTACTGCCTGAGGCATCCTCTCTGTTCCTCAGTTTCTCCAGCTGTGACGATGATACCAGTATGTACCTCATACATTCCTGAGAGGATTAAATATCTGAAGTGTCTAGAAAGGGCCCCAGCACAGAGTAAATATATATGAGTTTTCTCTACTATCATTTCACCTTGCATAATAGAAAAAAATCTAGTCTTAGACTAAATTCTCAATAGCAACCTTTTTCTCTTTCTTACTTGGCAAGACGGGTTTGGATAGGAATATTGACACCTAGTCCTACAGCTCAAGAGATAACAGAGATCAAAAATCTCTGGCTTTCTTCTGTCCCTTTCCAGTCTCCCTCAACCCCAGCCCCACGTGATGGCTGTCCAGCTTTCTGTCCCTGTGCAGTAGATGTGTCTTTTCTAGGGTGTCATATAAGTAGACGCATACAGTGTGTAGTCTTTTGCGTTTGACTTAGTTTGCTTGGTGCAGTGTTTTTCAGGTTCATCTCCGTTGGTACACATATTAGTTCACTGACTTTTATTGAGTTCTCTGTGGCAGGGATATCGCCGTATCATGATACGTTTATCTATTCACTTGTGGATGGACACTTGTCTTACTCCCAGGTTGGGCTGTTATGAATAAGGTTGCTATGAGCATTCATGTAGAAGGTTTTATGCAAATACATGTTTTCATTTCTCTTGAGTAAATACCCAGGAGTGGGATTGCTAAATCATATGGCCAGTATAAATTTTACTTTATAAGCAACTTCCAAATGTTTTCCAAAGGAGGGGGTATTGTTTTTCATTTTCATCAGCCATGTACGAGAGTTCCAGTTGCTCCACATTACCAATATTTAGTATTGTCAAATTAAAAAAAAAACTTAGCTATTGTAACTGGAGTATAGTACTATTTCATCATGGTATTATTATTTATTTATTTATTTATTTACTTACTTACTTACTTACTTATTCTTAGAGAGAGGGGAAGAGAGGGAGAAAGACAGGGAGAGAAACATCAGTGTGTGGTTGCCTCTCAAGCACCCCCTACTGGGGACCTGGCCCACAATCTAGGCATGTGCCGTGACTAGAAATTGAACCGGTGACTTTTTTGCTTTGCAGGCTGGCACTCAATCCACTGAGCCACACCAGCCAGGGCTCACTATGGTTTTAATTTGTATTTCACTGATGATTAATCATGTCATGTGCTTATTAGGAACTTTGTGTATTTTTGGTGACGTGTCTATTACAGTCTTTCACCCATTATTTTAAATTTCTTGGGGTGACATTGGTTAATAAAATTATATACATTTCAGGTGTATAATTCTACGTCCATCACCTGTATATTGTATCGTGTGGTCACCACCCCAAGTCAAGTCCCCTTCCATTGCCCTTTCTCCCCTCTCTCCCCGCTCTACCTCTCCTCACCCCCATTTCCCTTTGGTAATCACCACTATATTGAGAGGTTTTGAGATTTTTTTGCTTAATCCCTTCATTTTTTTTTTACCCTGTCCCCTACCGCTCCTTCCCTGACATCTATGAGTCTTTCTATTTTGTTTGTTAGTTGATTTTGTTCATTCGATTATACATATAAGTGAAATCTTGTGGTATTTGTCTTTCTGTAGCTTATTTTACTTAGCATAACACACTCCAGGTCCATGCATGCTGTCTCAAAAGGCCTTTTACCCATTTTTTAAAAAAAAATTGGATTGTTTGCCTTTTTGTTACTGAATTGAAAGAGTTCCTTATAATTTCAGTTACAAGTCCTTTGTCAGCTATATGTTTTATAATTATTTTTTCCCAAGCTAATTTTTACAACCTTTACTCCTTCCAAGCTATATTGGATGTTGATTAAGAGTAAACGTGCCCTCAAGTAGTCCCAACCCAGGGATCCCTTAAAGAAACACCAAGTAGAAACTAATATAACGTTAAATGCCAGTTTTACCTCAGTGGGAAAAAAAATAAAGAAAAGAAAAGAAACACCACATAATTGCTTGCCCCTGCAACCCTGTATTTCTTCCATTCTTGGAGCTAAATGTTTACATTTGGAGTTGAAAAGACAGCTCGTGAGAGCCTCCAAAACGGCATTCCATCTAGCGCTGTCAGAACAACAGCTCTCAGACGCAATATCCCCAAACCTGCAGGATAGAACAAACAGATGTTTTTGTCCATCCCAGCAGGGGGTCCACCCCCTTTCTGCGCCTGTTGTCTTTTCCTTCTGCAGCATCCTGGCTTTCATTAGAGAGCCGCCTGACCAGATGGGCCGTCCGGCCTCTCTGATTCTCTTCCAGCACAGAGTGAAGTTACCCACACTTGTAGGTAGGTCCTGGTTCTCCCACAGGCAGAGAAGGTGGTCCCCGACGCCCATGCTGGCCCCACGGAGGGGGACCTTAGAGGCATTTATCCAACCAGGGAAGTGAACCTCGAAGCCAAGTGCACCTGAAGGAGAAAGTGGTAGTTTCTGCAGTCGGGAAACTTTTCATTTCCATCCTTCCCTAGCAGACAGTAGAAGAGTAGAAATCCTGTCTAAAGTTGATCAAGCACTTACGAGTTGCCAGGTACCGTACCAAACAGTTCACGAAGACCTTCTTGTTGCATCTTTACAAGAACCTCAAGAGAAGGACACTCTTATCCCCATTTCAGATAAGGAAACTGAGACTTAGGGAGAATATATGACTGATAATTTCAGAGCTGGGACAGTCACTCATGTCTGATGCCACACCTGTGCCTTGAGCTACCTGAGAAATCTTCTCCCCATCCAGACAAGGAGTTAGTCTTTGTTGTTAGCTTACACTTTCTTTTTTCTGTGTGGCTGCCTTTTCTTTGCTGATCTCACAAGTTTACAGAGGAGGGGCTGGTACCCATTGCTTTTCTGAGTCCTTTGCTCAGGACCGATTTCCTGATTTGTGAATGTGTGGGGGCGGGGGAAGCAGGGGACTATGTCATCGACATGCCGACCCACCGACCCATTCATGCAGACCATACTATGAACACAGCTCACAGAACCAGTCTCTTGTCCCCGCCCTTGCTAAGGATATACGCCCTGGTTGCTTTACAACAGAGCAGAGGCCGACTCATGACATTCTGCAGGTACATTCCAAGACCTCATGAGAGCCCCCATGTCTCAGTAGCCTTCCTTTTTCCATAAAAAAGTTCTAGATTTTGAGGAGAGAGCCACCCAGCTGAGGTGAGATGCCCACACTGTACACTTAGCCAGGCTCATTCACTCCCAGCAAGGAGTTCACACCATCCATGCAGAGAGTCTGCTTCAGTTTTGGACCCCAGAAAAATCACACGTGCCCGCACGTCCTCATCTCCAAGACTGCTCACGGAGTTGGAACCATGAAGTAAAGCTGGGGATGCCAGGAGTCCACACTACTTAATCCAAGACAGCCCTTGATTTCTGTGCCAGATAACCTTGTCCACATCCTAGAATATTAAATTAAAGAGGGAGTCAGGGAAGGGTTTTTTGAAAGTAAGATTTGGAGATATCCAAGTCCGTAGGGGAGCAGAGGCTCAGGAAGGCCTTACCTGTGTCCCTAGACACCTCAGCAGTGAGAATCATGGAGGAGACAAGAGGGAGACAAACCAGAGAAGGAGTGTGCATGTGTGTGCACAGAGGTTCACGCTGGGTGTGCCTGGTGGAGTGTGCTTGTGCACACCCATGAACAGTGGGTGGGAGGTGGTGTGTGTGTATGTGTGTGTGTGTGTGTGTGTGTGTGTGTGTGTGCGTGCGCGCGCGCGCGCTCTGTCCCCTGGCATGGCTGACTGAAGGCGCTTTAAATGAGGAAGCCCACTTCGGGAGCACTGCTCAGTAGCCTGGAACCATGGGAATCTGCTAGGCTCTTGGGTCAGCACAGCTTGAGGCTTCTGATCAGTGTCCCAGCCAAAAGCCGTTAGTAGGTCTTTCACCAACCCTAAGTGGTAGAGAGAAATTTTGTTTTGGTTTAGATTAGCTTTCATGGTTATAGACTTTGGGGGAGAATAAAAGCAGTTATTTCCTCTAAAAGAATATGTCAGTACCTAGATGAGTGCCTGCTTATTTTTGACTTTGAAGAAGAGGAGGAAGGAGAGGGAGGGAGTTTGATTCTGGGAAGGAACAGAGCGCCCAGACCCAACTACAGGCAAAACCTCGAGGTCAGCAGCACGTGTTGTGTGAGCCCTGATGCTAATCAGCACCTCCACATTCCCTCATCTTTCAGGCATTGGTTTCTCTCTCATTTCTAAACTGTCAGGCAGGATTCTGTATATCAGCCATTTACCCATAGTGTGGAGTCTGAGTCTCTTTCTAATGTGGTGGAGTGGCATAGTGGTTAAGGTATTACAGTCAGTCTGCCTGAGTCCAAATCCCAGACTCGTAAATCCCAGATTAACAAATGCCTTTACTTAGCTATTCTCTGCTTGCTACTCTGTTACGGTGCTTCCAACTGTTTCCCATGTTACATAATGCCACCGCAAATATATTTGTACATAGAGAGTTTCATTTTTGTGGGTTAATTTATTCCTAGAAGTGAGATCATTGGGTCAAAAGCATCCCACTGGTGTGTGAACTTGAGAAATTATTCGGTATCTCTATACTCAAGCCTCCTCATGTGTAAAGTGGGGTTGAAAGTAATAGTACTTTCTTCTCAGGTTTGTTGTGAGAATTAAATGAATTACTATATGTAAAACAATTAGAAAAATATCTGGCACATAGCAAATATTGAACTTAATTTGCTATTATTATTATCTCTGCCAAGGGTATAAATTTTAAGCCTCATCTCTAATTATGAAACAAAGGGTTATCCCTTATTGAAAAAATGTTAGGTTTTAGGAAGCACAGAAAGTGGTTTCCTTAGAGGGAGGCCTTTATCGATACCTGGAGGCAGGTGTCTGCTGTCGGTGCCAGGGGCGGCTCTCTGCCTGGGAGACGGGTGCCATTCTCAGGGGTGAGTGGCAAGTACTGCATCTCGATGGACTCGCTTTGGGCAGGTGAACCTGAGCGGCCCAGGGTCTGAAGGCGGGTCAGCTCCCTTGACTGCAAATTTGCTCCCCTTCCGCCATGCTCAGTGTGCCCTGGCTTCCGGGAGCAGTCAGTGGGGTCTCTGGCAGAGCTGGGAGTGCAATGACAGGAACATAATGAGGGGGAGGGTAACGCGTTTGAGGAGAGGAGCCCCACTGGGGAGCAGAGCTTCACCTGCTTCTGCCTGTTATCTCTGCTGCCTCCAGGATCCAGGCTCTTTGAAGGCAAGTGCTTGCTCAGGCCTGGGGGCTCCAATATACTTAAGGTCAACTCCTTAAAGCAGTGGACTATGAATTCTGGGCTACTGGGAACCCTTGGCATAGCTGTGTCTCATGATTTTCCCAAGGCTCACATCCAGGGGCCATAAATAGTTAAGTGGGTCTCTATTTAATTAAAAACTATCAATTAAATAGTTATTTAATCAATAACTATTAAATAGCTATTTAATTAATAACGATCAATTAAATAGCTATTTAATTAATATCTATTAATTAGTTATTTAATTAATAGATATTAATTAAATAGTTATTTAATTTTTAAATAAAATTCTATCAAGGCATTTTATTAAAAATTATTTCACTTTATTTGTATTTTTCTATCTCTAATGAGTTATAATTGACATATATCATTGTGTAAGTTTAAGGTGGACAATGTATGGGTTTAATACACTTATATATTATAAAAGCGTATTAAATGATTTCCAATATGGGGTGAGCTAAACGTCCATCATGTCAGTAGTTACCATTTCTTTTCTGCGGTGAGAACATTTAAGATCTACTTTCTTAACAACTTGCAAATATAAATACGGCTTTATTAACTGTAATCACAACTCTGTACATTAGATCAACAGAACTTATTCACCTTATAACTGGAAGCCTGTTCTCTTTGAGCAACATCTTCCCCATTTCCTGCCCCCAGCTCCTGGTGACCACCACTCTACTCTCTGTTTCTGTGGGCCTGGCTGTTTTGGATCCCACATGTAGGTGAGATCATACAGTATTTGTCTTTCTCATCTGACTTATCTCACTTAGCAGAGTACTCTCATTTCATCCATGCTGTTGAAAACGGCAGGATTTCCTTGTTTCTCACTGCTAAATAATATTCTGTTATATCAGTATAAATGTGACCATAAATATAAATATATCATCACATCGTGTCCATTCGCCTATCGATGGACAACTAGGCCGTTTCCCTGTCTTGGCTGCAGTGAGTAACATGGCAGTGTGCGCTAGAGCGGGCAGCCCTCTCGCAGATCCTGTTTGCATTTCCTTCGGATATATACCCGGGAGTGGGGTTGCTGGGTCATAATGGTAGTTCTATTTTTAAATATTTGAGGAACCTCTTTACTGTGTTCCATAGTGGCTGCACCAGTTGCATTTTCAATAACAGTGTACAAAGTCCCCCTCTTTCTACGTCCTTGCCAACAGGCATTACCTTGTGTGTTTCTGATGATAGCCATCCTAACAGTGCCCTGGGTATTTTATTCCCTAGTGATTTGGGAGTGATACATGTATGTCAACGGTCTACTGAAGGCTGATATTTCTTGACTTAAAGGGAAATCATCTAAACGTGTATTCCGTCTCCCTCATCTGTTATTGATTGTCCTTAGATTCGACAGAGGGAAGGAATGATGAGCACGTAGAGAGTAACTGAGAAGACTATTTGAATACATGAATGGGAGAGTGTGTACCATAGTTTATCTAACTATTCCCCATTGTTGGGTTTTTAGGTTGATTCTTTTTTTAAATTTTATTGATTATGCTATTACAGTTGTCTCAATTACTCCCCTCGGCCCCCCTTCACCCAGCACCCCCAACTCTCTCAGGCAAACTCCACATTATTGTTCGTGTCCATGGGTTATGCGTGTAAGTTCTTCGGCTACTCGATTTCCTATGTTGTACTTTACATGCCCATGGCTATTCTGTAACTATCTCTTTGTACTTCTTAATCCCCTCACCTTTTTCCCCCACAACCCTTCTCATCTGGCAACCATCAAAATGCACTCTGTATCCATGATTCTGTCCCTGTTGTCCTTGTTTGATTACTTTGGTTTTTAGATCAGTTGTTGACAGATATATATTTATTGCCATTTTATTGTTCATAGTTTTAATCTTTTTTCTTTTTTAAAATATTTTTAAGGTGTTTATTTATTTAGTTTCTAGAGAGAGGGGAAGGGAGAAAGAAAAAGAGGGAAAGAAACATTGATGTGTGAGAGAAACGTTGATCAGTTACCTGTTGCATGCCTCCAGCTGGAGACCTGGCCCACAACCCAGGCGTGTGCCCTGACTGGGAAGTGAACTGGTGACCTTTTGGTTTGTAGGCCGGCACTCAATCCACTGAGCCACACCAGCCAGGACTAATCTTCCTCTTTTTCTTAAATAAGTCCCTTTAACATTTCATATGCTAATGGTTTGGTGATGATGAACTCCTTTAATTTTTTCTTGTCTGGGAAGCTCTTTATCTGCCCTTTGATTCTAAATGATATCCTTGCTGCATAGAAAAATCTTGGCTATATGTACCTGCTTTTCATGACTTGGAATATTTCTTGCCGATCCCTTCTAGCCTGCCAAGTTTCTTTTGAGAAGCCAGCTGAAAGTCTTATGGGAACTCCCCTGTAGGTAACTAACTTCTTTTCTCTGGCTGCTTTTAAGATTCTCTCTTTATCTTTAACCTTTGGCATTTTAATTACGAGGTGTCTTGGAGTGGGCTTCTTTGCATCCATCTTGTTTGGGACTGTCTATGTTTCCTGAACTCGCACGTCTATTTCCTTCACCAAATTAGGGAATTTGTCTTTCATTATTTTATTAAATAGATTTCTAATTTCTTGCTCTTTCTCCTCTCCTTTTGGCACCCCTATGATGTGAATGTTGGACCTCTTGATATTGTGTCAGAGGCTGCTTATACAATATCCTCATTTTCTTGGATTCTTTTTCCTTCTTGTTCTGATTGGTTGCTTTTGGTTCCTCATGTTCCAAATCATTGATGTGATTCTCAACTTCATCCAATCTGCTGCTGTTTCCCTGTATATTGTTCTTTATTTCAATGAGTATATCCTTCATTTCTGACTGGATCTTTTTTATGTTGTTTAGGTCCTCACTAAGTTCCTTGAGTATCGTTATAAATAGTGTTTTGAGCTCTGCATCTAATAGATTGCTTATCTCCCTTTTGTTCTTTTCTGGAGTTTTGATCTGTCCTTTCATTTTGGCCATGTTTCTTTGTCTCCTTATTTTGGTGGACTCCCTGTGTTTGTTTCTATGTATTAGGTAGAGCTGCTATGACTCCCTGTCTTGGTAGCTTGGCCTAATGTAGTAGGTATTCTGTAGGGTCCGGTGCCATAGCCTCCCCTATTACCCTCAAGGTGCACTTGAGGTGCACCCTCTGTTTGGGGTGACTACACCCTCCTCTTTTAGTTGAGCCTTGATTGCTGTTAGCAGGTCAATGGGAGGGATTAAGCCAGGCCAATCAGTTGCAAGGCCTGGCTGTGACCACTGACTACTAACCTCCTCCCTCTGTGGAGGATCAACTGTGCAGGGGCAGGGTAGTGGTCCTCTGACATAGTCTGTAGCTGTTGCACTGAGCGTGCAAGCCCTTTGGGGCAGGCCAAAGTCAGCCCCCACCTGAGTTCTGCCTTGGACTACCCTGCCTGAGCTATAAAGCAATCTGAGATGCCTGGTGCTTGTGCTGGGCTTAGAGCTTCCTAGGTAGGACAAGCCAAACTGTGAATCTAGGGTAGCTGCTGCTAGTGCCAGGCCTGGGGCCACTTAGCAAGAGGTAGAGGACCTGTGGGCTCACTGAGGTAGGCTATTGCTTGTTTGAGAGGATTTAAGAAGTTGTGAAGCCTGAGCCAAAGCCAGCCATTTATATGGAAAAGTCACGGTTAACAGCTTGGGTGGGCACATAAGTTGTGTGGGATGGGGCCTCAGGTGATCACCAGGGCAGAGCAAACAGTGTTAGCCAGATCATGGAGTCTGGGATATGGCATCCTCTTGCTGGTTCTGTAGCTCTGTGGGGGGAGGGTTCAGAAAAGGGTCAGTGGCTTTTGCCTGCCTTTCTATCTAGGAGAAAGCTGTCTCCCAGCTCTTGCCTTGATGCCAGACACTTCAGTTCCTCCCTGTATGCCACTGGTACCTTTCAAGCTGTTACTCTGGTGCTGGAGCTCAGAGGGAGTAAGTCCGAGTAAGTCTGTGTGTGGGGGTTATTTAAGAGGAACTGCTTCGGACTCTAGTAACTTCTTCCACTGACTTATCTCCACTAGTTTTTGCAGCCAGAAGTTATGGGGAGTTATCTACCTGGCACTGGAGCCCTGTGCTAGGGGGCCTGGTGTGGGGCTAGGACTCCTCGCTCCCAAGATATCCCTTCCAAATTTTTATCCACCCCATGCGAATGTGGGACCAGCTTGTTCCACATTTCTGCCCGTCCTACTAGTCTGGATGGATGTGTGTTTTTTTTTTTTTTAAATTCCGTAGCTGTCAGACTTCCATTCACCTTGGTTTCTGATGGTTCTGAGTGATGGTTATTCTATATTTTAGTTGTAATTTTGATGTGCTTGTACGAGGAGGCAAGCTGTGTTTAACTATGCTGCCATTTGACTAGAGGACCTCAGGTTGATTCTGTTTTTTAAAAAATATATAAATAGTGTTCTCTTTAATATATTTGTGTATATAGCTTCATCTTTGTATTTTTTTCTCTTTTAGAAGTGCTATTTCTCGGTCAATGGGTATCAACAGTTTTATGGCATTTGATATGTATTTCCAAACCTCTTTGCCCACCAAGGATTATAGCAATTTCAGATGCTCACAGCAATATTTGGGTGCCATTTTCACACTACCCTTACTGCACTGAGTGTTAACATAACATTCTTTTTTGTTAATTTATTAGGGGAATAATGGCATCTTGATATTTTAATTTTGCATTGTTTGGTCTCCAGTGAGGCTATTTTTCTGAATTTGATCACTAGTTGTAGTTAAGATTTTGTGAATTCTATTCATTCCTGTCTTTTATTATCAATTAAATAACATTGTTATCTAATTAAGGTATTAGCCCTTTATCCTATTTGCTACAAATGTTTTCCCTACTGTATTATTGTTTCTTTTCTTTTTTCTCCCTCCTTCCATTTCTTCTTTTTCTTTCTCTCTTTCTCTCTTTCTTCCCTTCCTTCTCCCTCCTTCCCTTCTTTCCTTTTCCTTCTATTATTTTATGGTTCAGTTTGTCAAATCTATTGACCTTTTTTTTTACTTATTTGTTTATAAGACATAAAAATGTGAATGACCACTGGTAACAGAGAAAAAAGAGAAGCACCTAATACCTGAGGTGGGAAATTTTGTCTAGTTTTGTGTTGCTGGCTAGTTTACACTTCATTCCATATTTAATTTTGGAAATTCTGAGTCAGATTATTCACACATAGTTGGAAGGGTATACTATAGTTCCGACACTTTGGTATTGTGCCTTTATTTTATGAGAACAGGAACAAACAGACAGAAAACTCATTTTTCTCCCTTGACCCTTTGTGAAGACTGTGAAGGTGGCAGGAGAGGAGAAAGGCAGGCAACCTGAGCGTCGGAGGGAAAAAGGGAGTTGTCCAGTGAAATGTGTTTGGAGGAAACAGCTACTTTCTAGGTGAAAACTGTGAAAAAAAGGAAGGGTGGTGTCAGTGTTTCTCGGCTCAGCAAAGCTGGCTTTTTGGGCTGAGTTGGGGGGAGATCTGTGTACAGAGGGAATGTTGGTATTGGCCCTGCTGTGCAACTGTATTACATGGAAGAGAAGGGAATTAGCCATTGAGTAAGGTGGAAATGTTAGGCCAGCTGTCTCCTGGGCATATCTGAAAATCGGAATATGGAGGCTTTCAAAAGTGAGGCTGGAAGGGCCTGACTCCCGGGGTTTCCCATCTGGGTTTTCAGTACCTGCTCTGTTTCCCATGGTAGCCGCGTGCAGGGCAGGAGGGTGCTGGCTGTTACATAAGCAAACAGAGCGTGTGCACCACTCCCCGGCAGCCGGGAACTACTGTCCAGGCAGTTCACGTGGGAATGAAGGGGATATAAACATCCTGCTTCTTGATGGGCGAGTCCTACTTTCCCTGGTGTTATTTACACATAAGTTACTGTTGCTCTGTGGCCTGACCACAGCATGTGGCTTTTGTGACATATTATAGCAAAAAACAATTGATATATTAGCTTAATTGATCTAAAAAGCCATTAAGATTTAACCATTCGGAATTTTCGTGATGATTATGCAGTGAACACAGTGGGCTTAGAGCAAATAGTAATTATAATGAGAGGTAAATATAAGAATTTACTTAATATTGAGCTGTTGAAATACACTGTAAAACTCCAAATGGGAGATTTATGAGTAAATAGTGACACAGAGGATGAAGTCTGTGCTTCACTTGAGATTCGTTCATGCCTTGTGCTAAGAGTGGCCCCTGTCAGCCCTGTCGTCATCAGTGAATATTAGTGCCGTGCAGGTAGTCATGTGAATGACTATCGGAGAACAAGCAGATAGGCAAACTTGCCTGATGGAAGTATAGCTAGCCTTCAGGGATTGCTCCCTTTGGCTGGTGACCTCAGGGAATAATGCATTTTTGATTTCTGCCTCTTTAATGTAAGTGCCTTTTTGCTCTACCTGATCTCAGTCCTTGGAGCTGGCTGCAGTAGACACTCAGGTGGGGGCTGACTTGTTGACTGAATGGTGGAGGGAACAGCAGGGGATGGATGAATGCTCTCCTTGCTAGTGCTTGTTTGAGGGCAGCTGGGGTTTCTCTAGATCCTGAGAAGCCCTTCTGGGATAGGATTGTCATTTGGGAAGGACCCTGAGTGTCTTCATGGGATGGTCTTTATTTAGAGGTAATGGCTATGGCCTCTTAGAATTGACAATGTAACAGCTAGCATGTAATGGATTCTTGGGCCATACTGAGACCTTTAGGGGTGGGGATTCGCCAAGTATGGGCTCTGGACCCACCATATCATCATTGCCTGGGAAAATGTTAGAAATGCAAATACAGGCTCTTCTTGGAAACTTGTGATAAATGTGCATTCCCAGGACCCAACTGAGACCTACTGAATCAGAATCTTTGGGGGCGAGTCCCAGCCATCTTTGTTTTAACAAGCCATCGAGGTGAGCCTGGCGCACGCTGAAGTCTGCGTATCACTGTTCATGGTGTGTTATTTAAGTAAGTCACATAATCCACACAGCATCCCTATGGAGTAGAACCTATTTTTAAAAGTCTCAACTTAGTATATGAGGAAAGACACAAAGGAATACACCCAAAGTTGCACAGCGTCAGAGCTGGGATTTGAACCAGGTAATGCTGGCTTAGGGCCCAAGATCTTCACCACCACACTGAGGTGTGTGGACGATAACAGGGGAGAGGAAGAGGACGTGCTTTACAGATGATGAGGAGCAGGGATGGTTTTTATTCAAATGTTGTCATCCAGCTGGTAACCATGTGCTGGAGCCTGTTCCTACCGGCTCGTGAGAACCGATTGTGAACATTTGCTCTTGCCAAATCTGTGTTCAGTGATGTCAGTTTGGTGACTTGAAATTGGCCTTGGTGGGGATATTTACACCATAGAAACTATCAGGCACTGCAAATTAGGGGTCCCTGCCTCCTCGCACTTCAGCCAGTTGTTACACATTTACCGGTGCACTACTGCCTAAATGTATTCTTAATCATTATGTATTCTTAATAATATTGCATACCAATTGTACAGGCTAATTTGAAGCAAACACCATTCATGGATTCATTAATATTCTAGCCACACCTATAGTTTCTCATGTCTACACACTCGATTTGGCAACATTAAAACTCTAGAACCTTAGAGTGAGAAAGAGAGCTTGGAGTTTATCTTTCAATTCTTTGAGTTAAAAAAAAAAAGGCCAGAAATAGTTACTTGTGTTGGAGGAGCTCCAGGATTTTAGACATCCTTTCTGGGCACTTTTGATACCCACTGGGGTGAGGTGGGGTGCGTACAGCTGGCCCAGGCCTGCGAGGCAGCAGCTGGTGGAAAGCTTGGTGAGGCGGAGGGCAGAATGGGAGTTCCCTTCTCTGTGCCTTGGCCAGGGTGTGGGAGAGACGGGGTCGAGGCTTCCATGCCTCTGCAACTCCACGCCTCTGCAGCAGGATAATGAATTAAAATGTCAACAAGGAGCCCTCTCTGAACTTCTGTGTCAGAGGGATTCAAGTAGGAACAACTGAGGATTTGAGATTTCAGGGTTCCCAGGCCAGGGGGACCAGGGCTTTCTGTAGTTTCCTGCCAGCCTCTCATTCCATCTCTGTCTTGGATGACCAGTTACTACTCACGGGAAATGGGGTGTCCCTCTCCCCAGAAGGTATCAGGAATGAATTAGCATGTTTCCCTCTTGTAAGTGATCCTCTCTTTGAGTAAACATCTCCTGGGTTTCTGTGATGTGTAACTAATGGAGTGCTAAACTCTCAGGGCTGGTTTGAGACTCAGAGTGCACACGTGTTGCCAATCCATCATGCTCCTAATACTAATTAACATAGCAGGGACACAGTAAAGCCACAGATCCTACACACACTACCCGGCTTGGGTTACACTCTCATAACAGTCTCGCTATTGACCCAGTGAGAGCACACGTTGGGAAAAGGAGCTCCAGCCACTTCTCCCTGGCTAGATCTGCCCCACTAAGTAACAAAAGTCACTGTGCATCTTTATAACTGAGGTGTCCACTGTCCTCTTGGCGTTCCAGCTTCGGGGATGATGCCCAGTTCTGAGAGTGGCAGGGTGGGGCTCCCCAGGGCACCCCTGACTGGGAGTCAGGAGTGTTTCTTTAACTTCCTGGGCTACTGTTCAGTCTGGGGTTTCAGGTCCTGCCTGGATCACAGCTCTTACGTGAGCCTTTCGGGGAGACTTTCTGTCTCACTGCAAACTGGTTTACCTGTAGACTGCGGAGAGCATTTATCCCTCACCCTGAAGTCAGCCAAACAGAAAGGTGTCTGTGTCCTGACTGGGCGTTGGTTACATGGGCACACACAGTTATCAGAAATCATGTTAAGGTACACTTAATGCATGTGTGTTTCACTGAATACACATTCTCCCTCAATGAAAAAGTTTTAAAAATTACCCTTTGCAGCTACCTACCTGAATGAGTCAGGAATTTCTGAATGTCTTATAGTTGAAACAAGGTAGGGAAACACATGCTGAGGTGGATGTGGGAATAGGCACCCGTAACCCTCTGTTAAATCCTATGGGCATTCTCTGATGACATCATTCTCATTAATTTACATGATTACAGGTATAAACTTATAAATTATTTTTAAAAAATAAAAGGAAGGGCATGTTCAAAGTCTGTTCCTGGTGGAGCCTCATGTTCTACCAGTGGTTGGTATATAAAATATTAAAAATTCCTGCTTCAGAGGCCTCCCATAAAGGGGTTATCTCAGAGAACTATGATAACGTGTTTGTAGTCTGGTGTTGAAATGCTCAGCAAACAAACCCTGCACAATGAAGCGCCCAGCTAAGCCCCCTTTTCCTCCGTGTCCATGATTTAAGGACCACCAGGCTGGGCCGGGCTGGGAGAAGTGAAGCTGAAAAGCACAGGGTCCCCGTTCCTGTTCCAGCCAAGGGGAGTGGCTCAGAACTGAACTGCTTCACGTTGGGGTCCTCTAGAATTTTTTTTGGTAGAAAGAGTTATGAAACTAAAATATGTTTGAAAATCACTTGAGTAAAATGATTTCTCCCAGCTCTTAATTTAATGTATCTATTATTCCATAACATAATCAGGAAACATTTGTGTGAGTACATATCTTATGTGAGATGTTCTTTATCATCTTTTCAGAATCAACAAGTCTTTTTGTGTTGAGGTTTACCCAGTATGTAATGCAGAAAAAGGTTTGTGGGATGTAAGATATTGCAATATTTTAAAAACCACATAGGTAATAGTTACATGATATAGAAAACAATAACTATGCGTAATATAGAATATTTTAATATCTAAAAATTAGATATGAGAAATAGTTCCATAAAGATAAGAGAAAATTTTAAAGGACTTTTAAGGGTTGTATTATAGGGGACAGAAAGATGTCCTAAAAGTGGTTTGGTTGCATTTCTCTCTGTCTAAATATTTTTAAAGATTAGTTTGTTGGTAGCTGATGGCATTTTTTCCCACATATTCTCAGCCTTGCGATTTGTTTCTCTAGCTGACCAACAAGTAGGCACATCAAGAGGATATTAAAACAAACCAACAATAAACCTTAGGAAAAAAGACAACCCCCTTCCCCAAACAACCCACAAGTAAATAATGTCACACTGTCAGGCTCAAAAAACATCAGAGGAAGAAGCCAAAAGCTCAGAATAGAAACAGTAGCCAGCAGTTACATAAGCAAACAATTAGATTAAGAACAGCAGTGTCAGCACGCTGACAATTTGATAATTAGCGAATTGTTGATGGCTTTGATCCAGCTGTGGGATTATATTAAAATGTAGCTTCATTAACTGTGATTTGGTGGATAAACCCCTGATAATTAAATGTATCCTTCCTTTTAAATACTAGCATTATATGGGCTTTTTACTAGGACCTTGGTCTGTGTGCTCCTACTGTTAAGTAGAGAAAAGCAGGATTTTTACCTGCTAAATATAAATTTTAATGTTTCTTGCAATTTCAGTTCTTTTTTAGATCAGGCAGGATGCCTTTCTCTAACTGATGTTCTCCCACTTAACTCTTGTATGAAGTATGTTGTTTCATCTACACATCCATGATAGACATCGCTAAGTGACCACTCTGTTCTCCCCTGCCCAGCCTCAGAATCCCTGGCAGCCACAATCCAGCCTTCTGAGCTGGTGCTGGAACTGAAACCCATTTGCCATTTTGCCTCTGATCACTGCCACTGTCTGATTCAAGGATCCAGTTGGCCAGTGGGTACTTTCTCTTTGTAGTGACAATACTTCCTACTCATTTTTTGCTTCTTAAGAATACCTGTCAATAGTTCCTCTTTTTACATATCCACATCCAAACACTGGTTCTAGAAGTTTATCTGATAGACACAATGTTTGATTATTCTAAAATGAAAAAGGAAAAAAGAATCTGTTGGATAAATATTTACCTAGCGGGTCTTTCAGTTACTAAGTCAGAACTGGAAATGTTTCCTAGGTATCATAGCTCTAACAGAGTATTTGAACTTCTAGGTCAATGATTCTTAATCTACAGTGAGCATCAGAGAGCCTGGTTCCCACTTCCTATCTGTTGATTCAGCACCTGCAGGTGTGGTGGCCTGGGTGGTTGCTTTAGGAGGAAGGGGCAGTCAACATCTCACAGGTGGTTTCATCTGTTCCAGAAGTTGAGAACCTCTGTCATTGGGAGCAGGTACAATATTCACCCCTTTGGGTGTTGCTGAGGTGAGTGGAGATGCTACAGTAACAGGATGCTGGGGCCTGGATGCTGAGGGGTTCTACCTGCAGGGCTCTTGCTGTCAGGCCTCCATACAACTTAGTACCATGAGAGCATTGCTAATGATACATTAGTGGCCATTAATTTATCACTATCTATGTAGTGCCACTTGCCAATGATCTATATCCGGATTCTCAGATGTTATGGATAATACAAAGGGACACTCATAGATTGACATTAACTATTTTATAATCTGTACTTACGTGTGTACACTTCAATATATGTTTGAGATGTCTGCCATTTCCACGGGCAGGGGTGTCCAATCTTTTGGTGTCTCTGGGCCACACTGGCATAAGAAGAGTTGTCTTTGGCCACACATTAAATGCACACACACCAGCGCAAACTGATGAGCAAAAAAAAAGGGTTTTAAGTACATTTGTGATTTTCTGTTGGGCTGCATCCATAGCCATCCTGGGCCACATGCAGTCTGTGGGCCACAGGTTGGACACCCCTGGAAGGGAATGGCTCTGAAGTTAGATCTACCTAGGTTTGAATTCTAGGAATGCCACTAATTAGTCAGATGCGTGACCTTGGGCAGGTTTTGTAAACTCTGTAAGTCTAAAAAATGGACATAATGCTGATTCAGAGTGTTGTTTTGAGAAATGAATTAGATAATCTATTCATCCATGAGGCCTAGGTGGGTGCTCTCTAAATGTAATAGTGTTTTAATTTTGCATAAATAGCTTGAGCGCTGGTCTGATCTCAGACACTGGCATTCATGCTGAATGATACAATCTGCTTTAATGCTTTATACTTTTGTTTACTTAGGTTTCCCATCTCCCTCAGAGTGAAGGCCCAGGGCCTCTAGGATCCCTAGGAAGAAGTGTCCCTCCCCACTTCTCCAACACTTACTCATCACCGCTGTCTCCCTTACTCATTCTGATACTGCTGCATTTGCCACTTCTTCTTCCTTAAATACACCAATCACATTTCTACCCCAGGGCCTTTGCACTTACCGTTTTCTCTCGCTAGAATGTGCTTCCATCAGATAGCAGCACCTCCTTCAGGTCTCTGCTCAAATGTCCCTGATCTGTGAGGCCACTGTGCATAAAACCTCATTCCTTCTAGCCACTTCTAGCCACTCCTTATTCCTCTTAGTCAGGTTTTTTTCAATGACACTTATCACTATCTGACACATTATATACTTTCTTGTTTGTTTGTTCTTGTCTGTCTTCCTTCCATGAACACAGGAGACTTTATTGGTTTTGTTTACTTCCCTGTTCCCAGAGCGTGGACGTGAGCCCACCACACAGTAAGTACTCCATAAATGTCTGTTAAATAAATGAATTAAAGACTTTCATCTGCCACTCACAGATTAACAATCATTTAATCAACAAATATCTATTGACCACATGTTTTCTTTCAGGCATTGTTTTAGGTACGATCAGGAACGTGAAAAGTTTTAAGACAGGGTCCCTGTTTTTAAGGAGCTTACAGCCTAGATTTGGAAAAAATGACTTAAACCCAAATGATGAAAACTAAATAAAATAACAGTAACTAAAAATGCAAGGTAGTAGATGATAAAGAGCATGCACATTGAGATAAATCGGAAGTCAAAGGAAAAGGGTATTTTTGGGTGGGGTGTGGGGAGAGAAGGTGCTTCATGAAAAGCAGGATCTGAACAAATCCTTAAGAGATTGTAGCCTGTGATCCGAGTGTGATTGGCAGAGAACTGAGGGGCTGGCAGCACTGGAAGGATAGAGAGGAGGTATCCGTAAAGACCTGCAGTATGCGGAGGGCACTGGGTAGCCCCACGCGGGTGGATTCTTAGTGGCAAAAGTGGGATGAGGTTGTAGATGGCTGTGTAGGCTGGACAGGAGCATTAGGGCCGGGGCATTGGACTGGGGAGTGTGCCACAGCGATGCCATCCAGCAATGTGTCTGCAGGAGAACTACTGCAGGATAGGCTTGCCAACACAGGAGCCCATGGAGACAAGCCAGGCTGAGGGCATGGCAGACTGGGCCACCCCCCAGAAAGCAGGGCTGGCTTTGAAAATAAGCTCTCGATTACACAGGGGGTGGTTAGAGAGCTTGAAAACATCAAGGCCCAGTGTCACTTTACGTCTTTCTTATATATCAACATTTAGTTTTGTGGTCATTTCATGACTCATTGGCCCTTTTAACTTAGATAAGAATGGTGAAACCTTGTGTTTAAAAACCTTTCTCAAGCACTGTTTTTTTTAAAGATTTTATTTATTTAGTTGTAGAGAGAGGGGCAGGGAGGGAAAAAGAGATGGAGAGAAATATTGATGGTTGCCTCTCAAATGGGCCCTGACTGGGGACCAAACCCGCAACCCAGGCCTGTGTCCTGACTGGGAGTTGAACTGTCCATCTTTCACTTCATGGGATGATGCCCAACTGAGCCACACTGGTCAGGGCACAACCCCTGTTTTAAAATGGGTTTGCAGAGGGGTGGAGACTTGGGTCCAGGGCTTTTATAAACATTAAAACAATAAACATTGTGAATATTAATTTTAATGTTTTATAGACATTAATTACATCAGTCTGTGAGTTTAGCAAGATTAGTTCACTTCCCCTGCCCATCCCCAGTCCCAAATGCCCAGAAATGGATATGTGAGCTCCCTCTTGAAAACTCTTGGCTTTCTGACTGCAAAGCTCACAAGTGTTTTGCTTAGATATTGCTCCACTAGCAAGGCGGAACAGTGCAGTTAAATGTTTTGCTGGTCTCTGAGGCACTATCAGGTCAATGGACTACTGCTTATGCCTGTAAGAATTGTCTGTTCCTGTTTGTTTAGAGGCATGGCCTGCTTCCCCACTCCCAGAACCCAAGTGATAGGGGAACAACAGTTTGAGTTTCTAATTACTTAGCTTCTTGCCTCAATTATACTCTGGGGGTTCTTTTGGTAACAGCCTATGTGATGGATAGGAATTTAACTTCTCAAACACATTAGAATGATGTAGAATCAACTTGGAATCTTGGAGAGCCATCAAATGTGGACTTAAAATCCTTAAAAGGGTTGCCCTGACTGGTGTAGCTCAGTGGATTGAGTGCTGGCCTGCAAACCAAAGGGTTGCTGGTTTGATTCCCAGTCAGGGCACGTGCCTGGGTTGTGGGCCAGGTCCCCAGTTGGGGATGTGTGAGAGGCAACCACATATTGGTGTTTCTTTCCCTCTCTTTCTCCTTCCCTTTCCTTTTCTCTAAAAATAAATAAATACAATCTTTTAAAAAAATCTTAAAGTGTCAATGTCAGTTGAATTAAAAAAAAACTCATTGCTTGCAAAGGAAGGAAGCCTCAGTATTTTTCACCATTAAGGAGATTGGGTGATAATAATGTAAGTGACAGTGAAAAAATACATTCACGAAAATGCCTCTTAAAGCCTATTAAGATCTGCTTTCACAGAGGCAATGAATAGTAGAATATTATGGGTCACTTTTCCTTCTGTTCTTTTTTTTTTTTTCTGTGAGCAGCTGCCCAAAATTTCAAAATGATGCTACTGAAGCTTACTAGGGCTGACTTGGATTGAGATTAATTACCTCTAGGTTGGATGGGACTCAAAATGAAGGTAGGACTGGACTCAAGGTCCCTGAGGATAGTTATCAAACAACACAGCAGCATAAAACAAGAGGTTCACATGAAAAATCCCTTGCCCATCACCCCTGAATAATTCTAGTACACATGATAAATTGCACTCCCAACTTCCTTTGTTAGAATATTGAAGTATGTATTTATTTATTTAAGGTGTATTTTATTGATTATGCTATTACAGTTGTCCCATTTTTCTCTCTTCTTTATCTCCCTCCACCCTGCACCCCTTCTCACTCCAGCATTTCCCACGCCTTAGTTCATGTCTATGGGTCGTGCATATAAGTTCTTTGGCTTCTCCATTTGTTATACTATTCTTAACCTCCCCCTGTCTCTTTCATGCCTACCAATTATGCTTCTTATTCCCTGTACCTTTTTGCCCATTCTCCCCATCCCTGACCCCAATGATAACCCTCCATGTGATCTCCATTTCTGTGGTTCTGTTCCTGTTCTAGTTGTCTGCTTATATTTCTTTTTTGCTTTTTAGGTTCAGTTGTTGATAGGTGTAAGTTTGTTGTCATTTTACTGTTCATATTTTGGATCTTCTTTTTCTTAGATGAGTTTCTTTAACATTTCATATATTAAGGGCTTGGTGATGATGAACTCCTTTAACTTGACCTTATCTGGGAAGCATTTTATCTGCCCTTCCATTCTAAATGATAGCTTTACTGGATAGAGCAATCTTGGATGTATAGGTCCTTGCCTTTCAGGACTTTGAATACTTCTTTCCAGCCTCTTCTTGCCGGTAAGGTTTCTTTTGAGAAATCAGTTGATTGTCTTATGGGCATTCCTATGTAGGTGACTATCTCCTTTTCTCTTGCTGTTTTTAAGATTATCTCCTTATCTTTAATCTTGGGTAATTTAATTATGATATGTCTTGATGTGTTTCTTCTTGGTTACAACTTCTTTGGGACTCTCTGAGGGTCCTGGACTTGCATGTTTAGTTCCTTCATCAGATTGTGGAAGGTTTCCTTCATTATTTGTTCAAATAAGTTTTCAGTTTCTTACTCTTCCTCTTCTCCTTCAGGCACTCCTATGATTCAGATGTTGGAACATTTAAAGTTGTCCCAGAGGTTCCTCAGCCTCTCCTCATTTTTTAAAAATATTCTTGTTCCTTCATTCTGTTCCACTTGAATATTTATTTCTTCCTTTTGCTCCAAATCATAGATTGGAGTACCAGTTTCCTTACCCTCACTGTTGGTTCCCTGAATATTTTCCTTAATTTCCCTTTGTATAGCCTTCATTTCTTCTTTTATTTTGTAACTAAATTCAATCATTTCTGTGAGCTGCCTGATTACCAGTGTTTTGAACTCTGCATCTGATAGGTTGGCTATCTCCTCATCACTTAGTTCTTTTTCTGAGGTTTTGATCTGTCCTTTCATTTGGGCCATATTTCTTTGTCTTCGTGCACCTGTAACATAAGGGGTGGAACCTTAGGTATTTGCCAGGGTGGGGCAACACACTTTGCTGTGTTGTGGCACTGTGTGTGTGGGTAGGGTCAGAGAGGGAAAAATGCTGCTTGCGAGCTTCCTTGGCTCTCTCACCCCACTTTCTGTCACTTCCCTGGCTTCCCACAAATGGATTGTGCCCTTTCAGGTGCCGATTCCCTGGTGGGTAGGTTTTTGAACATTCTGGGACCCTGTGGGTCTCTCCAATAGACTCTCCTGCCACAGCAACCCCCCACAAGTTTTTATAGCTAGAGGTTTTGAAGCTTTAGTTTCCTGCACTGGAACCCTGGGTTGTGCAGTCTGTCTTGCTCACCAGTTGTTCTCTGGGCTTATCTGCATGTGAATGTGGGATTGCCCATTCTGCTGGCCACTGCCTCGCCTGCCCCAGTCTGCCAGCTGCAGCCTTGTCGTGCATCTTCTCTGCTCCAGTTGCCCGTCTCCACCCGTCCTACCAGTCTGGATGAATGTTTCTTTAACTCCTTGGTTGTTGGACTTCCATTCAGTTTGATTTTCTCCAGTTCTGTTTGTTTTTTGTTTTTAAATTGGTTGTTATCCTTCTTTTGGTTATGCAAGGAAGCAAAGCATATCTACCCACACCTCCATCTTAGCTAGAACTCTGGAAAATTATTAAATAATTTAAATGTAGCCTATTTTGGCAGTTTTCATTTAAAATTTTGTAAACAGCCCTGACTGGATAGTTCAGTTGGTTGCAGCATCATCCTGATATGCCAAGGTTGTAGGTTTGATTCCTGGTCAGGGCACATACGAAAATCAACCAATGAATGCATAACTAAAGTGGAACAACAAATGGATTTCTCTCTTTCTCTAAAATCAATTTAAAAGCATTAAAAAAATAAAATAAAAATTTCCGTACAATAATAAATAGAGATGGAATGGTTATAAGTCTCCTTCCCCAAACCAAGCACCACAGATTTTATATTTTTCATATCAATTTAATTAGTTTTATAGTTTTTAGAGAAACTAATTTTGCAGAAGTGAAAGCTAATTATACTTCCTGGAAAGCTTTTTAAAATTCTATAACTAATTTGTGTCAAATATGAGAAATTTGGTTAATAAAATTTTAATGCTTTATAAGCATACAAAAACAAATGTGAGGTTAATCTCATTATAATATAAATTTTTGAAAAATTCTATATAAAATTCCACATTTAATATCTTCCCAGAAAATATCATTTATAAATAATGGGAATTTTTAAGTGAGTGTTCTAAAATTTCCTGATATCTACTTCTTTTTTCTATGTACTATACAGAACAGAATTTTATTTCTCTTTCCCTTTTTTTTAAAAAAAAATGGAGTTGTTAAAAAATAAAAACACAACAAACAAAAACCTTTCCTATACTGGTGATAACAAAATTAGTTATTTATCTGCACCTACCAACTTTGTATACCTCTACAGCAAAAATTGCTTACAATTATGAAACTTTAGAAAATGGAAATAATTCAGTCGAGTCATAAAATTCATAATGTAAATGGAACCACTTTTGCTTTTACTAAACATTTGGTAACTTCCCAAAGACTTGAGTCTTTCTCATGACAGGCTTAACACATGGCTTCTCCTCTTTCAACTTTTAGTGATCGGCATGCTCAAGTCTAGGTTTAAGACACTAGTGTGTATGTTACTGCTCTCAAATAAGCATTCGTTTTCTCAAACTTTCTTTTTAAAAAAGTTGTGTTGAGCGGAGTGTATGCATAAAAAATTTCACCCCAGAAGGATAGTATTTTTGGAAAGGAGTGAAAGGAAACAGGGCTCTGAGTGGAAGCGTGTGTGTAACTGTAAGTGGAGGGGAAAGGCTGTAACTGACAGGTCCCTTCTGCGGTGCAGAAGTCACCGTTACAGTAACATTAAGCTACACTCAATTAGGCAGTTACCCAATTTGTGTCTTGACTTGAAAAAACGTTTGAAATTCAGGAACTGTGATCCTGAAGCCAGAAAGGAAAATTAAAACGTGTTAAGCGAGGAAGTTCATTGATTTTTAAAATGTTTTATCTTCAGTGAGGAACAGACATCTTGGAAAGACTTTAAAAAAATGTTTCAAAACACCAACAATCCACAGGGACAAATAATAAAAAAAAGGAATCATAACAATGAAACTCTGCATCTGGTTGACATTTAAATGAAGCTGCCAGAGTACAAACAAATTTCAGGACAACTCTAGTGACATATTTTTAAAAGAGAGTGCAAGGGAAAAAAGAAAAACATTTGGCTGAGCAGATATTGACACCACATGTAAGGGGACTATCAATATTTATTGCATCATAGATTTGCCAAATGACACAGGGCATCTGGGAATACTATAGAGAATGCTGTAACTGGAACTTGATTATGTGCTTTCATATATTGGACTGTGTACTGAGGCCAGAACGAGTTCTTTTGGAAGAGATAAGTGAAGTCTACTGACTTTGTAATTCTTAAGTAGATGAAAGTTAAGTGCACAGATGTCTGCATGGATTGTGCAAACTGGGCTGAAGAAAAACTGCAGAAAAGAAATCAACAGCAACAACAAAAACCCTGTTTTTCGAGATCCTGGGAAGTTGCTAGTATAAATGTGATGCAGGCAAAGCTGTCTTAGACTGGACTCAATACATGTTTTTACTCCTGGGCAAAGCGTAGAATTCTCGGAGAGAGGCAGAATCCAATAGGTTTATAGTTCTTACTCGAGGGCTGAGGTCAGCTCTCTGCTAAAGGAACTAATTCCAGGCCTTCCCAGTGGAACAGTCCTAAACCTTTGAGAGAGTAATTACTGTGTGTTTTAGAGGAAGGCCCCCAAGTTGGATAGAAAAGCAGACTATGGGGAATTCGGTTTCTAGACTTGAGGCTCTAGAGCCGTGATTCTCACTTTTGCCTCCTGTGTCTCTGTCCACAGCCTGCTGGCACCAAGCCATGTGCTCAAATAATGGGTATTTTGCTGGAATAATTTATCACAAGTTTGTAAATTCTAGAAAGTATCAGACCCAAGGCCCAAGAAATTCCATCCAATGGACACAATTAAATCTTACCATCTCAGTCAATGGAGCTGCAGCTTTAATTGACAGGAAGGCAGTGGCCTTTCTGAAAAGTCCTTCTTAGCAGAAAGAGTGGCCCATGACAACTGTTAAATCTGGCTAATGGATATACAGATATTATATATCCACATAGATATATGGATAATGTGGATATCATACTATTGATTTAGACCAATGGATGCTATACTATTGGGTTACTTTTATATATTCTTAAACATTTCCACTATAAAAAGTGTAAGTAAAAAAGGGGGAAAGAAAACAGTTCAGTTTATAGTCTTAGTTGGCAGGCAGCCGTAGCAGACAGAGAGAGTGAAGACGAACCTTTTGTTTCCACATAATAACCAAGTTTCCTTGGAAGAAATGAAAACTATTTGGGTCAACTTGTTTATTTAGCAAGGTTTTTTATTACCTTTCTGCATTCCTCCTGCTTTTCAAAGTGAGAATAGTATTTCCTTTTCAGTGCTTCCACAGCAATACAGAAATCTATGCAACATTTCCATAGCTTTGTTCCCTGGTGGCCCCAAGGGAGGTAAGGCACTGTTGTTTTTTTTTGTTTGTTTGTTATTGTTGTTTGTTTTGTTTTTTGTTTTTGTTTCTTGTCGTATTTTGGCTGATGAAGGAGTATAATGACAGCTTCATTTGAAAGAAGGGCACTGCTTGAAAAACCATTAATAAATAAAACAGCACCTGTATTTCCCTCTGTGGTCTTTTACAGGCATCATCTTTTTTGATCTTATCAACTTGCTACTCAGGGCATGATGTTCTTGATTTGAATGTGAACAAAATAAGACAGTGGGGACCTCATTAATAAGACAGTGGGGACCCCTATGTTCAAATGCCTTATGATTCTCAAAGGATTCCTTTTTATTTTTCATTTTAAACTTAGGAAACTATTGATATAGGCAAGGCAAATATTTATTATCCCCTTTTACAAGTGAGCTTTGAGAAGTTAAGTGCCTTGTCCAAAACTTTCAGGGGCTCCAGAAATGACTTCGGGTTGGCTATGCTTTCAGAGCCCAGGACGGTACACATGGCTGCCTGTAATCTTTACATTATGTGGATTTGTCTTGGGTCATTTCCTATCACCAAATTTTAGACTTCCTCACTGGCTACAGAGTGAAATTCTGAAAATCTGTTCTGCACTGAAAATGCTGTCTCTTCTCAGGGCAGTTTCTTCATGAGAGATTTGCCAAGTTGAAGTAGGAGTGGAGAGAGTATGGGTGGGGCAAAGGACTGAGAACAAGGATATGGTGTGGGGTGGGGGTGGGGGTTTGAGAAGAGTCTGCAGAATTTGTGCTCGGGGAGATAATGTTGGTTTCTTCTGGAAGAAATAGTTGGAGGCTTGGGAATGGCTGGGTTGGTTTCCTGCGGAAGCAGCTGGCACCTAGGTCCCTTTTCGTTAGGACTGGTCTATCTACCTCCTGGTGGAAGCCTGCTGAAATGGGATAGTTTCAAATTCAGATCTGGGTTCTGCTCTCTGAGTCCTGTACCATGGAGAAGACAGCCTCTTGGAACTTGCTGCTTTAACTATAAAAGCCATGAAGAGTCAATAATGCCAAGGTGGAAGGGTCTAGGGCAGAATCTGGTGAATGGTGAGCTCTCAATAATTGTAACTGCTTTTCCTTTCTTTCCCAGCAAAATCATACCTAGAAATCAACACAAGAAGAACCCTCTCCATTCTTTGGAGTAGAAGCTTAAATGCTGGAAGAAGCAATGATTAGGAACCTGCAGAGAATCGAATGACTCGTAAGATCTCCCCTTGCCATGCTGGTGACCGTCCAAAGTTTCCAATCCATCACTGTTCGCTACAGACCTTGGATGCCTCCTGGAACCGGGGCCAGGAGGTGGCGAGGATTAAGTGCTGCGGATGCGCTGGTGCTGCCGTATTCCGGACACAGCTGGCTCCTGGGCCCGAGAGTGGGTGGGACCTGGGGTCACTGGGTCTCAGACTCTGCTGAGCAAAGGTTCGTGAGCCAGCCCCACAGCGC
This sequence comes from Carollia perspicillata, assembly GCA_004027735.1. NCBI lineage: Eukaryota > Metazoa > Chordata > Mammalia > Chiroptera > Phyllostomidae > Carollia > Carollia perspicillata. The sequence continues at coordinate 44,485 of PVKM010004604.1, forward strand.
CCCTGCGTGGCCTCTTGCTTCAGGCTGGACACACCTGCCACTGTTTTCAGGAAAGCTGGGTCCTCCAGCAGTGACCCCATCCGAGGTCTCTGCCCTTTGGCAGTGTAGTCCGCTGGGGACTACTAGACTCTGGGGAAGGATCAAAGCATTCCTGAGAGGCCCAAACACCCAGGGCCACAACTTTGTTGGCCTGGCCTCACCTTGACAATAAATTTTCTGCGAATGAAGGGGCGGGAGTGGAGGGGTAAGGGGGGCTTGGTGGCCAAGAGTAGGGGATGGGAGTTTCTTGCACCTGCGCTCCCCCTGCTGCATTAAATCAGTGTGAAGCAAGTGACGTCTCCCTTTTGCATGCCCCCTTCTACCTTGTACCTTCTCATCTCCCTCCTTTAGAACACCTGCCTGCTCTCTGGGGTCAATATTTTCAAAGAGAATATATTTCCTGTGGGCTCTTAAAGTTTATGTAGCACTTTGTTACAAGGGGCATGCCCTCAAGCTGGGCTTTCTCTCTCCCTGTCCCCTCTTTCTCCTCCCCACACACCTCCTTGGAGAAACCTTCATGTGAGCATTTTCCATTTTCTCACCCCATGTAGAAGTATTAAAAAAATATGGGAAAGAACATTAGAGGTGACTTGGTACAACTTCAAGTCTTTTATTTTGCAGAGTAGCCAATCAAAGCCTAAAGAAGTGATGGTGAGTAAAATGGCTCAAGATCAAGGGTTACTTTAGCTGGCAAAACCAGGAACAGAACAGGAGAGGCCCTAGAGTCTTACTATTTTTTTTTTCACCACTTATTTCATAGACGGAAAGAATCCCAGAACTTTATCTTAGGCAGGTCAAGTACTTTTAGAGGTGTCTGTGTTTTTGCCAATTGGCTTCGAGACATGGGATCATACTTCAGTCACTTGGATATATAGACAGCCACTTGCTGTCCATACGAAAGCAAAAATTGAGCCAAGTACAGTTTGCTTGTTTCATCTTCTCTTCTTCCCCACCCCCAATCCATCAGGACAGACATGGAGCATCTATGCTGTGCAAGTCACTCTGTTGCTGTCTTCCTCAGGGCAAGGCAAAGCTTGAGCATAGGGATCCTACTGGTAGAATTTGGGAGGAATCCCTCCCACCAGCAAGGACACTCTAGAGAGACTCTTCAGAGATAGCAGCAAAGGAAATATTTTGGTTCTTCCCAGAACCTAAACTCAGACCCTAGAAGCTGCTTATCACATAGGACAGGGCTGGGCAGGCCTGTTTAAGCAGGCTGGTGATTTTTTTTTTTTCTTAAAATCCAGCTGGAATAGACTTAACCTAGAACCCTCAACAGTATCATGGGACCTTGATGACCTGTAAGAAGACTTTGTCACATGAATGAGTCCTCACTGGGTCTGGGTTCTAGGGAACTGCATCTTTTGTGAAACTCCACCATATCCCCATCTTTCACTAGTTGACAGATTTTTTGGGTTTGTTTTCACATTATTGACTAGGATTTTGTCTAGGCAAATCAATTGCACAAGTATGTAGGAGGAGAAACCTCACCAACATGTCAAAACCAACACCAAGGTTTGTTTCTAATCCCACACCTGCCCCGCTTCTTAGACTTTCTTCTGGGCCCTTGATTTTGTTATCTGAGCCATGAGTGCATCAAAAGAGTTACTTTGTTAAAGTTTTTAATGTTTGAGAGAGAATTTAGAAATCATTGAATTTTACTTCTCACTTTATAGACAGGGACTCTGAGGCCTAGGAAGGTGAAAAGATTTGCCCAATGGAACACATGGGTGAAATTAAGTTTTCACCATAGTGCCTGCCCCATCAATGCTTTGCTTCCTCCTCCCTCTTTATTACTCTCTACTTGGTAGTTGGACTGTTGGGAAAATATGGAGAATGATTTCAGTTTGGATAAAATGTTAACCCCCAAATATGGGATGGGAGTAGGGGCGGACAGTTCTCAGGGTTTCCTGTTTTGGTTAATCATGAGGTCCCCTAGGGGCTGCAGGGAGGCCCAGAGCAGGATCCGGTGTGTGTGCCTGGCCTGTTGATGTGGCCGGAAGCCACATGCCCTCTGATGGCTCCCTTCCACAGTAAGGACACCACCGTGTTGTGGAACCCAGGCCCCACTACAACCCTGCATCTCTCCCTCCCCCATGACTGTTTGGAATGGGTACTGAGAAGTCGAGGAGGTTGTGTCATCTCCTTAGCTGCTACGTGACCCCCAAGTGAATTGAACGAACGTGTTTCCCAGCAAGGAGGATGGAAATTATCTGGTGGGTGGAGTGCGTGGGCCAGGCAGATCCTCCTATATGCGCTGCATGATTGCTTCACAGTCCAGCGTCTGATTCCAGAACCCGCTGCAAAGGGCACTTAAAAAACAAAACAAAACAAACAAACAAAAAACCTGGATGACAGAATCTAACTGGAGGGCCCTGGAGTTACTGTGGCCCCTTTGGCCCTGCGCAGCCACTTTGATCCCAGGAACTTCTCTAAGCCTCCGTTTTTCTCTCCGTTAGTGAACAGAGGGGCGAGCACTAAGTGCATCCCTTTCGGTCTTAAATGCCTGTGATTTAAACCCTGCTTCCCACGGAAGAGGGATGTGATCCCAGATCGCATCGTCCTTTTCTTCAGCCTTTTTTGTTTTTTGGACACGCAGAGCAGAAAAAGGCAGAATTCTAACAGTTATCTCTTGCAAGCTGTCCCCTGCCCCATTGCTTGTGACAGGTCGTATATTTCATTACGCAAAGCAAATTGGGAAATTGTATCTCTGCAATCCCATCTGGGATTATTTATTCCACCCCCCACCCCCCGCGTCAAAATTGTGAGGCGATACAATGTTAAGAGTCGCTTTCCTTGAGGGGAAGTAGATTCCAAGTCATCTTTGGAGAAACCAGAGCCATAATCAGACCAGAGTAAAGTACTTCTACACAGCTGTCCAAAAGTTCCCCAAATCATTCACCACCCCGGCCGGTGCAGCAGGTTGTTAGCGAGGTGATGGAGGCTGGAGGTGGAGGGCGGGGTTCCAACTCACCCAGCCACATCTCCAGGCCTCGGGAGCTGGTAAATGGGCCTCGAATTTCTCCAGCTGCATGGGCTCTCTGCAGGTCAGAGTTAATAACAAAACTAATACAAGTAATACCTCTCAAGAACTGAATGTTCAGCATGGGCGGTCACCCTGCCAGAGGTCTGTCTACAAGCGTTATTTAAGGTTAACTCCACTGAGGAAAGCGAAGCGCAAAGGTAGGTTAAAGATCCTCTTTGCCGCAAATCCGGCATTTTAACCCATTTGTCCGATCCAAAACCCGGGCTCTCGGTCTCCAAGCCCATCGCCTGCACTGAACCAAGGCTCCGAAAACCGCCCATGACCGCTCAACTCCGACGGTCCAAAACTGAAGGGACCAGGCGAGAGACGGCTAGGTCCTGGAGCCGGATCTCAGACTGCTTAACGGCGTCGGCGCCTGCCCAGTGGCAGGGGTCCTGCCAGCTAGGATTCACAGCAAGGAACTGGATGGGCCAGCAGGAGCCAATTTGAAACACACTTCCTTCCCTCTTTTTAGAGTGGTTATTGGTAGTAAAAAAGAAAGGCACCCCCATCAAGAAAAAATAAGGAACCATAGAAAATCCTCCCCTTCCTTTCTGGCTGTATCTTCAGGTTCCCTTGCTTGACTCCCTGAAAGCGGGCTTCGCACTGGGAGGGTCTTAGCTGTGTGGGGACAGGAAGGGGTGCGGGTGGGAGAGAGCTGGGGTAAAGGGAGAGGGAAGTGAAAGGGGGAAGGTCCGCAACTGCCGGATAGGAGAAAAGAAAACCCCGCTCGCGCTCGCGCTCGCACTCGCACCAACTGGACTGGCAACCTCCACAGCGGCCGCGCGGCTTTGTAATTTACAGGAGGGGCTCCAAATTGCACTTCCTAGTTTGGTCGGTTTACAAGCCAAAGCACTTCTCTTTCCTTACCTAACGAGTCTTCATCCACGTCCTGACCCCTTTTAAGATTGGAACCTGGAGAAAGAAGCTGGATTCCCGGTGCCCTGCCTTTCAGTACAACCAGTGAGGCACTCGGTGGCTCAGCCCTGGGGACTTCGTGGCACAGCCGCCTCCGGGATAAATAGACGTTTACTGAGCTCTGTGTGAAGACTCTCCGTCCTCTTCATTCTGTCTTCACAACCACTTGGCGAAGGAAGGCTCTTCTTCCCATTTTGCACCTGAGGCGACTGAGGAGCAGAAAAATAATCGACCAAGGTCATGGAATCAGTGGAACCACCAACCTTGAGCCCAGTCTCTCTGACCGTTATTGTCTCTGAATATTTAATATACTAACCAGTTTGTGCAACTTTAGATTCCTTTTAAATTTCCCCAGAAAAATGCAGATAATTTCGCATTTAATATTGGAGTTCCTTATACTTCTTAAGCTCAAATCTCGCGCCCTCCAGCCTTCTCCTTCATCACTTCACCTCTCAGCGGTTGGTGGGGTCATAATTCTCAGGGCTAGGGAGTGGAACGTAATTCAACAGGATCACAATTACAGCTCCTTGCCCCTAAGTGCAGCAGATGGGGCTCAGGGAGGGTAAGACAGGTGGGGGGGCACATGGAGATGGGCAGGAAGTCTGGAGGAAGTAGTGGGACTGTTGCATAGGTTTTTGCTAGGGGTGGGGGAAGCATGCTGGGGAGGTAATTGCCCTGGGCCTACCTACAGAACCCCGTGGGCCCAGTCACTCCAGGAAGCACACGGGAGCCACTTTCTCCACTTCTGGACGATTGCTGCTCCGAGGAAGCCGCCAGGCTCTGATCTATGTTCTGAAGGCTTTGCTCTCTTGGTTTGCTCCCGGAGTCGGCTCTACTGCCCTTGGGTGCCTGCACCCCCCCACCTCCCATCTTGGCTTCAGCTGATGTGGTTTACTGTACACAAATCTCACTTGTTTCCTCCTTATATAGCAGCTTGTACAACTCGAACTAATTCAAGGGCTGCCCATCTGGTTTATTTTAGTAAACAGCAGCTCACATCCCTTGTTCCCTCCTGTTCCTTCCTGGTTCCCTTCTCCCCAATCTAGTTACCTCAAATTAACAAACCTACGTTCTTGATTTTGTTTCTTAATATTTATCACGGGAGAAAGGCTAATGATTTCTTGCCTGCCCCCTGCCCAGCAATTAATAAAAACCCAGCCTGCCAATCCGAATGGTACACACAGCCCTGCCCCCAGGTGGAGGTGAGTGGGTGGGTTGTAGATTGCATACACTTCATGGAGCCTGTGTTTGCAAAGGCAGAAAAATGCAGCTAGCAGGGGGAGTCACAGAAAAGAAAAACCGAATGTGTTGATCAAAACGTGCCGTGTCCTGTTAAAGGAGGGCTGCTCAAAACGCCAGGTACTAAAATGAAAAGTGCTGGGGAATAAAATAAAAAATGCGAACCTATGTGAATCTTTCTGGCTGGGAGTGAAGAGCTCCATGAACTTTCTCACACTTGAGAGCTTAAGAGCAGAGGTCGATATAGGACCAAGAGGCTCAGCAGTCCACTGCCCTCTCCAAGACCAGCGCATGACCTAGGGATCCTCTTTAAACCTCAGTTTTGTCATTGAAAAGACGGAGAACATAATTCTTCTGCAGTCAAGAATCTAAACTAACAGATGAACAGATGCTCTTGTGTAAGTATAAACAACACCAAAGCTAAAACTCACTGGTGTTATTTGGTGGTGCCAAGCGAGGGGCTGACTCTGTCCTCTGTCTGAGCTGTGCACAGCTCCCAAGTCACCCTTAGAGACGCCTAGAGCTGCTGAGCTGCCCGTAGGAATAAGCAGGGCTGTTTCTCTACTTCCTTCACTGGGCAGCGCAAGCGGCAGAGAAGTCCCCGCACAAAGGGAAATCGCAGTGCCTAGTCACTGGGGAGGAACTTTCTAACCTAGCCAAAAGTTGGGGAACACCTGCGCCCAGCAGTTCGCATTAGTTTCACAGCAATTCCTAAGCTCCCATGGCGCAAACTCTCGGAACTTGGTTAACTTCTAACTTCCTGAGGGGCTCCGAGAAAATTACATTAGATTCAGCTCAGCAATTTCCTTTTTATTGCGGGCCTACTATGTGCTCAATCTAACGGCACTCAATTTCCTAATCTGTCTCCTAAACCGATCTTGAGAGGTATTATTTAGAGGTGTAACTAGAAAAGCGTCTAAGTGATTTTAAATTTACTTCAAGAAATAGAATGCGGCATTGAATTGGGGGACTAATTCCATTCAACGTGTTGTTAATTAAACTGTTATTAAATATTTATGTAAGGATTTTGAGGCAGACAGTAGGTCTTTTTTCTTTATAAATAAGGCACACTAAAAAAGTAATCTTTTCATTAAAAGAACTTCGTTTTAAAACATGCTAAGAGTGAATATATTGTACCTCAATCTCTTAAAGGCAAGTATGTCCGTTCTCCTTCAGATCAACTGTAATATTAACTGAAAGCTGAAAAATGTAATTGACATAGGTGATTTGGCGACCTGCCTGCCTCAGAGGCTAGGAGAAGGTTAACGGGGAACTACTCTGCATTTCGAAGGCTAAAGGCATTGGCAGAAAAATATCTCCAGGTCTTTTGTCCGCTAACCCCCGCGCTGTGGTGCAAGGTAACTATTGATTTAATCTTGCAGAAGAAAGTAAGATGCTGCTGTGCTCCCGATTAGAGAGGCCTCATTTTTGCGCCCAGTTTGGGTTAAAGATCGAGCCGCAGACTACTGGTGATGCTGACAACATAGAGATCAACAGTAGCTTTCTATTTCTGCCGTGCCGTCTATTACCTTCTCCTGTGGGCAACGCGATTCATAATAGTGCGTGTCTGTTCCCTAGTCGGGGAGATAAATGGCAACTTCACCTCTGCAGGCGCCGTCACGCTTCGGATTTAGCGTCGGGACAATCTACCCGCCTGCACCGAAGGCGGCGCGGGACTGTTCTGGCGCTGTGCGGCTGGGAGGAGCGCGGCCGCCGCCAGGCGGAGACGCGGCGGGGAGGGGGTTGGTGAAGGCGCCGGGTCGGCACGCCTCGACCAATCGGCGTGCACCCCGCCTGACATATGGCCAAGCAGAGGGCGGGAAGTTCGGGGGCCCACGGATAATACTGGGATAAGGGAGCA
>PVKM010004605.1:0-51380 GCA_004027735.1 Carollia perspicillata
AAAGAACACATGGACAAAACCAAGGGGGTGGAAGCAGGGGAGGGAGATGGGGATGGCTGGGATGGGGGGAGTGGTGGCGGGTAAATGCAGACAACTGTACTTGAACAACAATAACATAATTTAAAAAACACTATAGAACAGATGGAGAAATGGTTATTATGTGTCCTTGAGTAGAAAAATAAAACAGCCTATTTAAGAAAGTAAAGAAAATTAAAGGATGTCTTTATTAAGTCATCAGTTGAGGCTTGTTCGTTCAAATTTTACAATATCATCTTGGGTTTTGATAACACTTCTCTGTATTTAGGTTTGAAAAAAATCAATTATGTCAGCCCACTAAATCTTTCAAAATTCTCAGGAAAGCAGTCTTAATAATAGAGAAAGTGTTTCTGAGTTCTTTCTCCCATTCTCAGTAATAGTAAATTCACATTTCATCTACTTTTTTAAAAGTGTCTTTGAAATCACATATCATTTTAGAAAAGAAGAGGGCTTTTTGACTGTGAAGCCAGCTCCCACTTAGCAACAGATGACATGCATACATTTGGACAAAATACCTACAAGATCTATGCTCTCTGTGTGTCTCTTGTATGATCAATGATGCTATATTTGATTTCCACTTACCTAACTAGGAAGTAGCTACTTCCTAACTACTTATTACCCAGAGACAGAATCTTTGTGTAACTCTGAATTACAGCTATTAGAATATGGTATAATTGTACCTAGTTTAATTGGCTTCAGTGGCAGAGCCTCATTAACCTGGCATAGCCATTCTTAAAGCAGCCTGTTATTTAGCTTATTAAATTTTAGTTTCAGTAACAAGGACAGTTATGACCTTTGCTGTTATTGTCTTAATATATTTATGTGGACATATCACACAGCGTCATATCAAAACAGTGTCATTGGAATGCAGAGACAGGTCAAACATATGCTCAGAGTGGTTGAAAATTGAGTTCTAATTGTAATGCAAATGAAGGACATTGCCCATACTTATAGGGTCCTGAGAAGTTCTGTGAGGTAAGAACGTTGTGCTGGGAGAGTTACCTTCACAATTAGGCACCCGGCCTCTACAACAACCAGTGACAGTTCTTGGCCGCCGAGCCAAGTGAAGGGGCATGGGAAGATTCTTCAGTATAATGACTGGAACAACTAAGCCAGGGAATTTATCTGTTTTCTCAATATAACCTAGTTGTCAGATATGCAGTATGGAAAGAGAAATGGACTGAGTTCTCATCACAGATTAGGTATAAATCTGACATATAAATAGGTCCTTTTCCACTCTAGGCGCAGTTCACCTATAAGTAAAATAAAAATATTAACTTAGGTACTATCTAAGAGCTTTTCAAAGTAAAGATTTCAAAACAGTCAAACAGGGGTCATTTAAAATATATCTGAACAGAAATAAATTGTATCACATTATCCCCTTTCATTCAGAAAGAAAACTAATAATGGCTATCTCATAAATCTTGTGTCTAAAAAAGGCAACACAAGAAAATTTTAAGAAAGTAAAAGCTTGTATGCAAAGAGCTTTAGAATGGGTTAGAATATAAGAAAGTTCTTAAACTGATAATTCAATTTTGTTTGTGATGGTCAGTCCTTTGTGTTAACTTGGCTAGGCTATACTATTCCATTTTTCAATCAAACACTAATCTAGATATTGCTGTGAAGGCATTTTGGAAATGTGGTTAAAATCTACAATTATTTGACTTTAAATAAAGGAGATGACCTTTGACAGTGTGTATGGGTCTCCCCAAATCAATTGAAAGTCCTTAAGAGCTAAACTGAGGTTTCTCTGAGGAAGAAGCAATTCTGACTGTAGATGGCACTCTCAGCTCCTGCCCAAGAGTTTCCAGCCTGAGGTCTGCCCTATATATTTCTGACTTGTTTAACAAGATGCTGCAAAAAATATATATTGAGGCAATGATCTCTAATTCCAGAATATGCGAATGTGACTTTATTGGAAATAGGGTCTTTGCAGATGCAATTAAATTAAGATGAGATCATATTAGATAGGATGGGCCATAAATACAAAGACTAGTATTCTTTTTATTAAATGGAGATTTGAATACATAGAAGAAACATAGGACGATAAAGGGAATAAAGTCAAGTAATGTCAAAGATTGTCAGCAAGCATTATATGCCAGAAGAGCCAAAGAAGGATTATTCCCCCAGAGCCCTCCGAGAGAGCATAGCCCTGTTGACATGTTGATTTTAAATTTCTAACCTCCAGACTGTGAGTTTTTTTTTTCCTCTTTTTTAGGTCCATCGAATTTGTGGTAACTTGTTACAACAAACCTACGAAACTGATACTCTTACTTAACCTATTAATTATGTTTCTTTGGTAGAATCCTGACTAATTCAACATTAATTTGGTAAAAAATGTCTTTGTAAATGAAATTATAAGATTCTTTTAACACAGGAACTACTTCTGAAAAATGTTTGCTAAAAAAAAATGTACGGTCAGACAAATGTAGAAAACACTTGGTACAAATTAACTTTGACTTATTTATTGCAGGTCTGCTCAGACCCTTCAATATTATAACAACGTCAAGAATTTTCAATAGGGATCTAACAAATACAGCATTTTCCAAAATTATGTAAGTTTGAAAATTCTGTTTAGGTATACACATTAATATTACCCACAATTAATGATTCTTGAAAAATGCTATGGGAAATGCTACATTAGAATCAAATTAAATTACTTTCTATGCCATTGTCTTCTTCAAGATACAATCTATCATGATCAATATAAAGAAATGCAAAGCTCAAAGTATGGGCAAAACAAGTTTACATTTACAACAGCAGAGCCAACTATGTAATATAATTGTTCTTGAAGTTTTATGAAATCACTGAGAAACTGACAAAACCCATTGGCAATATATATTAGGATGGACCAGAATGGTAAAGTCTATGCTGTGGGTATAAGCCTAAATTCTCAGTGGCCTTACTCAACAAAAGTTTGTAACTCTTGTCACAGTAACAAGCCATGACTGAATATCTGTAGTACTTGCAACTTGGAATGATGCCATATACAAATTCATCACTTCCAGCCATATAGATTGAAAGAGAATAATTGTGGGAATGCAAACAGACTGTGCCTTAGTCCACATCCTATTGGTCACATTCTAATGGCCAAAATACAACTATACTCTTGATTTATTGCAGAGTCACTCCTTCCATTTTAATAGGAAATAGGAGGCAAAATATACAAGTACACATATAAGAAAGTGGTAGATTTAGTGGTGGAAAATCAAAGCACTTCTTTAGTTGTTTTTATTCTCATCTTTTCTTTTTAACTGTAGGTTCATATTTATTTCACAGTCTCAACTTAGCCTGGTGTCAGCATAGTATTCATCCATTTGGAACTTCAAAGGGTAGGCTTTTTTGATAATGCTGTATATTTTAGCTTCCATTAGGTCATGCCAGCTGATAATTAAATTGAAATTATTTAAAACCATTGTTGTAAACCTAAATAGAACTTAAATATCATATATAAAAACTGAGCACAACAAACTAATTTCTTAATTTCTTCTCATACTGTTTTAGCAACTTTGTTATTTAGAAAAAATAGCATAAACCTATCTCAAAGGCAAGGTTTGGATTTATATGCCATCTCTTTTCTATTATAAAATCAGCTTTAATAGTCATATCAAGACATCAATTTCAAGATCTATTTAACTTTTCAATAAAGCAAATAATTTAACAAATGATCCACTCTTGTTTTCTATAAAATAAAATATTTAACACAATAGACTGAAGGTGCCTACACAATGACTACTGTTAACTAATTTAGAAATTCAATGTATGGAGTTTGCAATTAATGAAAGATACAATTTTAAAACAAGTAATTCCTAGGTATAAATTAAGTACCTTCCTAAACTTCAGTTGGAAGCTATTTAATAACTCAGTTTTCCTTTGAGGCTTGACTATAAAATTCACTCAGGCTATCGTGCTGTGGTTATACTCTGGGCTATATCACTACAGTGTGATTTGAATAGCAGGTATAAAACCAAGTTTGCATGCTAAGTTATGTAGAACCACAAAAGTTTCAGGAAGGGGGCTGGAGTTGGGCAGAGAGAGAGTAGGAATCTTATTGCCCTCCTCCTACCAACAAACACATGAGTTTCTCTTTTATCTTTTTAATATATTAGAATCCTGAGTAAGACTCCAGTAGAAAATTAGGTACTACTGCTTAAAAAAGAAAATAATAAGCTCAGTTCTGACTTTTCACTACCTGCTTATACCTTATAAGACTGATGGCACTCACAAGGGTGTAAAGTACAGCATGGGGAATGCAGTAAATAATATTGTAATAACTATGCATGGTGACAGGTGAGTACTATATCAGTATGATCACTTTATACAATATATAAATGTCTAATCACAGGGTTGTGCATCTGAAACTAATATACTATTTTATGTCAATTGTATTAAAAAATAAAAAGTTAAGTAAAAAACATGCACTCATAGCAAATGAAGGCTGTAAGATGTCACAGCAGGAAATCCAAAGCAACTTTATCAATGGTTCTAATGTTCCAAGTCAAATTAAAAAAATAAAAATTTATAAAGAAATGAAAATACATAAAATAGGGAGAAAGAACAGTGGCAGTTTGTCTTTGCAGCACTTACCTTTCACTTTCTCTCCTACAGCTTCTCTTATACTCCGTGGGGTTTTCTAATTTTGAATCTTTAAATCTTTTGGCATGTTTCCTTCATGCCTATTATGAAGTAATACAAATAAAGGTAGGAAATATACTACCTTTCCCTATAAGATGTCCCTTCAATCATGTGACTGTATTTTTATAATCAGTGTTTCCCTAACAACTTTAGTAACTCCATAAATGGAGAGAAGTGGAAGTAATACTTACAAAGTGTCTACCTTGTGATTTTACATAGTATTTACTTTTACCATGCTATGGGCTTCTTTTACACCCTCTCATTTACATGCACCATCTTACTCCCCATTATAAAGGAGCTATGCTTTTTTCTTTGCTTCTTAGAATGTGGAAAATAATTGTGTCACTAACCAAATTATTCCAACAAAATTCTAAGGTATTTCCTTCACATACATTCTGTGCTGCTTGTACAAAAACAAGCTGAACTCATGTCTCCCTAAATATAGCTAAGCCAATTACAAAAATATACTGTGATTCAGAACTTCATAGATCACATAAAAATGTGGTTTATTATTATTTCTTTAGAATAGTTTCTTAGGAAGCATACAGCATTTCTCATTACATAATAATTTTCCTTTCTAAAAGAACAATTTACTTTTAATAGTTTTAAGTATTATGAATTTATGTTTACAACTTTTTCTGACAACTGTATATATTTTCATGAAAATATCAGTTTTATAGGAGAAAAATGAAAGATAGCAAAAAGTTGTTTTTAAACACAGTTTTTAAAGAACCTTATTTTTCATTTCTTAGAAAGAAACACAATTTTTATCAGGCAAAAGTAATGCTACAAATAATTTTTATAGGTAATTTCAAGGGAATAACTTGAAAATACAAATCTAAACAAACTGATTTACCTATAAAATACATGAAAAGGCAATATAAACAATGGGTATATTGTTATATTTTATGTTTCCCTGCACAGAAAATTAATAATAATTTCATGACTGATCAAGTAGTCAGACATACATGCATGTGTCTTATATTAGCACCCTTAACTATAGCTAAAGTACATAATATATCTTTCAATTTTTTAAATAATTATTTGTTAAAAGCTTATCATGTGGGGGTGCCAAGATTGGGCCTGCAGATAAAACCATGAACAAAACAAGATAAATTGCTTGCTTAATTTTGCTTATTATCTAATAGAGGAAATAGAAATAAAGCTAATCTCCAAACAAATACATGTACAGTTTTAAACCGAAAAGATTCAGAGAAGAAAATATAAACAGTATAAGAAAAAATATACAAATGGATAACAAAGCCCATCTAAGAATCATGTGAAAGCTTCCACAAGGATGCAACTTTTGAGATGAGATCTGAGAGATAAAGGAGCATTAACTAAGAAATCAGGGAAAGCAGAAATTAACATTTCAGGAAGAAGGAACAACATTTCAAAGGTTCTGAATAAGGCAGAAGAAAAATCAGTAAAGTTGGAGGGATCTGAGCAAAGGAGAGAATGGAGCAAGATGTGATTAAATAACTAATCTGGAACGAGACCAATTAGAACACTGCAGTCCCTGGTAAGGATTTAAATTTCTGTCTCAAAAGCCATGGAATCCTAGGAACAGTTAAGTACTAAAGAGAGAAGGCAGCAGAGCACATGTATGATAATGAAATTTGTTTAGAATTCATTTCTCAGGCTTCTGTGGTGTTCTAGTTTGATGGAGACAAATATGGATGTGGAGAGCCTGGTTAGGATAGAATTGCAGCTGTCTATTTAAAAAACAGTGGTGACATGGAATAGTCTCAAATGCTTAGACTCCTACCTCATCCTTTTATGCAATATATGCTTATTTGTTCTCCATTCCCCCTCTCCACCCTTCCCAGATCCACTTTATACCTTTCTCTGTTTGTAACAGGGGGCAGCCAAGAGGGGGGCTCCAAAAAACAATTTGGAATGAGGTCCAGAACTCAAGGTGTCCAGGAAATATTAAGATGTCCACATCCCTCCCCCACAACAGGTGTAAGTTGGGGGAAAGGAAAAATGGAGCTGGGCCATTGAGAGCTGTTTTGTACAGTAAGGGCTTTGCAGCTAAACTCTAGAATGGCCATTTAACATATCTACCACCTTTAACTGCTTTCATAGATATGTTAAATAGCTGTGTCCATGCTTTGAGCCAGGGAGAAGGGACTGAGATCCACCCAAGATGTAACTGGGAGGCAACACCACAGCCCCCATTACAGAGCCTGCATGAGAGCTTGGAGATGATTGGCTCCATGCCATGGGGCCACACCTGCCCAGACTCACTATGGCAGCCCAGTAAATGTAGAAGGATATGGGAGTCCTGGAAAGTGTAGCCAATTGTTGGAGGAATCGGAAATGGGGCTGCTGAGGAAGATTAGCAGGGGATTTAAATGCAGACACAGCTATGGCAGTGAAGAGAGAGAACCTTGCACTTCTGGCCAGAGTGGAGACCCCCACAGCAAGTGTAAGAAGAGTGAACCATGCAGCTGTGGCAGTGCAAGGAGAGGACCGTGTGGCTGTGGCAGTGCAAGGAGAGAAAGCCACATGTGCTTCTGGCAGAGTGGGGACCCCTACAGCCATGTGAAAGAGAGAAAGCCTTGTGCTTCTGCCGGAGGGGGGAACCCTGCAGCTTTAGTAGGGGGAACCACCATGCAACTTTAGGAGAGAATTGCCATTGGGCTTTGGCAGAGTGGCATCTTCACCCTTTCTGCAGCTGTACGGGGAGATCCACATGGCTTTGCCAGAGTGAAGACCCCGGCAGCTTTGGTAAAAGAGGACCACGCAGCTTCAGGGTGCTCCTTTTGGCTGTGTGGCCTGGGAAGTAGGAGAGACTGCCTGGAAAAATGGGTACAAAGAACTCTTGCCAGTAGACCATGAGAAGGTGCCACATGGCTTTGGATTAATTAGAGATCCTGCCTGGACAGTGACACAGCTGACAGTGCCAGAGGCCTGGAAACACAGACGTGTGCTTCTTTTTCTGAGTTATGGTACCCCAAATAAGGGCAGGGGGAGAAGGAAGCACTGTGGGCATCTGTAGTTATTCAAAAAAACTTTGATATTGTCATGAAGACATTGGGTCACTACTTTAAGTTTGTATAGCTTTAAATAAACCTTTCCTTTCCTTTTTCACAAATCTCTGGCATTAAGAGAGGTCTTTCCTCTGGTGGCAGACAGATGAGCCCAGTAGGTGGTATGAACGGTATTAGTATACCATCCTGGGGGGAGGGGAACCCTGTTCTGTTCTGTAACAGTTTTTGGCATCCTTGGGTGGGCCAAATATCCCCCCCTCTGAACCTCTGTTCTGTAACATGTTCATTCTGTGTACTAGAGATGGAACCACACTCCCTTGCTGGTTGTCTTCTGGATGGGTTTTACGCCTTTTGAGGCACCAACAGGACAGTGTTAAAAGGGAGGAGAGAAAGGTAAAGGCAATATTTCCCCCCAGCACCTTCCTGGCTTCTGCACTGCTTCTCTGGCAATGCATTCCTTCATAATTATAGCTCTTGCTCAATGGCCTCTCTACCATGGGCCTAACTCTCAGTGACCTCTGGAACTACCCTTAGCTCCTTCACTCATTCAGCCCTAGAGATACCATGGCTACTCTCTGGGGGCCTTGACATCCATAATTGATTCCCTTCATCCTGCCGCACATCTGTAAGAAGTCTCTTTATCTAAATGTTTTCATTTGAACCACCTGAGGTAAAAATTTCCTGCTAGAAAACCATGATTATCCAAAATACAATTGAAATATTATAAGGACAGAAATTTGAAAGTACTGAAGGTTAAGGTAGAACTTAACCATAGAATGCCATATATCCATATAGAAAGTGAAAGTCATAAAGTGAATTCCTATACTTTGAAGATGGAATTAGGTAGAAACAGCCTTATACAGCATATACCAGGGACAGAATACCAGGCTGTCTGAGTTCCATAAGATAATGTAGATGATTGTAGGAGACCATTCTGTGTGGCATGGGTCCAGCCCCCAATGGCAAACATTTACCACAAAATAACTTTCTAACATCCATGCTAAACCTTCCAAGGACCAGTGTAACCAGTTCAACCACTTTAGCCTTTTAATTTGCAAGTATCCTGCTTCTGTGACATGAGTAGAAGCATTGGCTCCTTTGTTTTCTGTAAAAGGTAACCCCCTGAAGCAACCTGTGCATAGTAAATGAGGACCATCAGGTAATGTGGCGAGAAACCCAATAAAGGCCTGCCATGGTGGAGGCTTCAGCTTTTGCTCCCCTTGAGGGAAAATCCATGCTGTCCCTTTTCCTCCACCAAATTCGGTAGTGTGTGTGAATGTCTCATTTCATCCATAATGACACAGACACTGCAGGCAGGTGTCTGCATCAGCTGGCACCCAGGAACAGGGACCCAGAGATCACGAGCCATCATCGTTATGGACAACACACCAACTTTGTGGGAATACACCTGCATTAGCCCAGGTAAGGGCCAAAGACCCCAAATGCTTTTTGGGAATGCCATAGGGTGTGTTGGACTTCAGAGGATAAGGGTTTTCTTCCTAGGCCGCTCTCTCTTATGACTGCTTTACAACTGTACCTTCTTTAGTAAGCAGGAGCCTTCCTCCCTCTCCCAAGATTTTTCCAGGAGGCAACCCCAAACTATGTCTGGGCTTGGGAGAAAGAGAAAATATTTTCCCTTTAATCAACTTTAAAAACATCAACTAGTTACAGGACAGTTTACAGGCACCTCAGCAAATTCTTTCTTTTAAGCCGCCTCTTGCAGCCCCTTCAGTTTTGGCTTTTCCCTCCACCCACTGGCATAAGGAGTTAAAGGTGCACATGGAGAAAATGCAAAACTGATACTGCTTTTGTAATTGTCCTGCTTGTGGTGGGAGGAATTTCAGAAAAAAGTTCTTTTATTTGTTAAAAAATTTCTTTAAAGGTTTCTGCGAATCCTCAACCATGGGGAATAGGTTCTCTAAAGGAACAAAAGCAATGTTTCAGGTTCAGCAGCATTTTGGGGTTGCTGAATGTCTCCTAGATAAGGGATCTTTACATTTTGGAAGTATGGAAGGGAAGGGACTGATGCACACAAGCTAGGCCCTTCTCATGGTTCTCACCAGCTTCCGGGAGTCTCACAGTATGCCCACTGAGCTTGGCAGTGGCAGCAGCATGGGTGTGCACCTTTCTGGCAGCACGGCTGCAGCTGCCATGTGTGCATGCTTGAGGCAAGTCGAGTGAGGGCTGTGTCTCTCTGCTGGGACCTGTAGAGGCTCAGAAGTGAAATTGGTTTCCCTTACCTCCCTTTCTCCCAGGTGTGGGTTGGGGAGACCCTTCCCTGAACCTGGCACTGGGTTTGGTCCTGGACAGGTAGGCATAGTTGGGACTGGTGGGGTGTGGTGGTGCATGCCTATAGTCCCAGCTACTAGGGAGGCTGAGGCAGGAGGATCTCTTGAGCCCAGGAATTCTGGGCTGTAGTGCACTATGCCAATCGGGTGTCCACACTAAGTTCGGCATCAATATGGTGACTTCCTGGGAGCAGGGGGACATCAGGTTGCCTAAAGAGGGGTGAACCAGCCAAGGTTGGAAGCAGAGCAGGTCAAAACTCCAATCTACTTAAAAAGTAAATATTTGCCAGTAGAGGAAAAAAAAAACTGTTTCTGAAAGTTGTGAATGTGTTAATAAATTTGTCAATCTAAAGCACTCTATAAGTGATGTGGGGGGGTGTGACATGTTAAAGATATACTAAGAATTCTCCTGGTTTATGTCAGAGCTGTGACCCTTATTGTAAAAATGAAATATAGGTATACTGTCTCCTGGGGAGAACTACCATTCTCCAGGGAAGACAAAGTACCATTATTTAACTCAGTACCTGTAAACACTGATTGTTTCCTTGGGGAAGAACTGGCGATTCTCTCAGAGGAACCAGTTAGTCAATCAAGTCACAAAAGGCCCTTGGCGCACAACCACTTTTGTCTAAAACATATTTAAGCAGAGCACCCCCCATCTTTCCCACCTTCCTTGAAAACTCTGAACATAGGAGCTACCAGGTCCTGAGAACAAGAGGGCAATTAACGTACTGCTTAAACTCATTGCAGCTTGCAGAAATAGTAGGGGGCCTGTCTTTCCAAGCCTTAGCAAGGCACCCCCATTTACATGAGTTAATCCTCAAGGACTAGGTTCTCAAATAATTTGGCAAGCAGATGTCACTCATTACGCTCCCTTTGGAAAATTCAAATACGTTCATATTTCTATTGATACTTACTCTGATGCCCTAAATGCATCTGCTTTAACAGGAGAAACTGCTAAAAATATACAAGCCCATTGACTTGAGGCTTTTAGTCATTTAGGACAGCCTCAGCATATTAAAAATGATAATGGCCCTGGACATGTTGCCCATTCCACTCAGGTCTTCTTTCAGCATTGGAATATCCAACATAAAGCAGGAATACCTTAAAATCCAACCAGTCAGGCAATTATAGAATGGGCTCATCATACTTTTAGAAATCTTCTTAAAAAGCAGGAAAAGGAGGAGTCATGAGTCCCTCCCCCCAAAATTTGATTTTATTAGCTATGTTTACCTATAATTTTCTAAATTGTGATGAATCACTCTGTACTCCAATTGAGACACCTTTTCAAAAGAAGGAGCCAAAGTCATCTTATCTTCAGGTTTTGTACAGAGATTCATTGGGAGGTTGTTCTTGGCAAGGCCCTATAGGCCTCTTAACTGGGGGAAGAGGGTATGTGTGTGTTTTTATCCCTACAGATCCTGTCTGGCTGCCAGCCAAAAGAGTAAAGCCGTATCATGAGCAGGACAAACACCAAACTCTGATACCTGAAGCCGAGAACCAATTGACTGACAGACCAGATGGCCCAGCTGACCCTGAACAACCAGAAGGAAAATAGACACCCACACCATCACTCACGGGCCTGGGTCTGCCAACGGAGAAAGATGGGGCCTGCCCCAAAGACAGGGGCTGAGGCTCAAAAGCCTCCTGCAGAGGACATCAACCCCATTGTGCCCCATAATGTTCAATGGTTGAACCCTAAAACTTTCAATGGACAGAATTTACAAGTTTGGGTCCTAGAAGCCCTTGGATATGGAGGTTGTTTTCTTGAGATAGCATTTGGGAACAGCAAATAGTAGGTTTCACAGGCTTAACAGCTACAATTGCAGTTACAATAGAAAAAGGGGGGTGATCAGATTTTGGGAAGCACCCTGACTGGTTTCAGAAGCTGTAACCCCCCCCATGGCTAAGGCTGAGTAAGAGCCAAAGGGACATGTTTCATATGGGTCTGTTCTGCCATGAGGACCTGAGCCACTGAGGAGACAAAGCTTATCTTCCTGGCAGGAGCACTGCCTTTGCCCACTTTACTTCACCCAGCCTGGCCCCTAGTGCTTGGTCAATTAGCCAATGATGGGTAAAATTCCTCAAGGGAGGGGTGACCTAAGATAGGCACGATCACGTGGAGGCCTTCAGGGAAGGACTTAGGGGGCTGTAGAAAAAGAGGGTAATGGACCCTCGCCCCTCAGCTCTGACTTAGCCTGAGTCCTCTTTCTGTCTACAAGAAGTCTCCTAGTCTCTTGGCTTCCTTTTTTCCTGCTCAACCTAAGCCTGAAACAATGCTGGAGTTGGGTGCAGCCCTGTGCTGGAAAGGGTAGGTTCCCTGGGCTAATGAGGCCTAAGAAAGAATGCATAAAATCCTGTGAAACCTGATTTGATGATATCCTCAATTTAAATGATAAGGGTCCAAGTCTGAAATGAGTTTGTTTCCCCAAAGTTTTGTGGCACTTTAGGTATCTGACCCTGACTCATAATAGACCCTCAGAGTTCTTTGAATGTTATCTGTTTGATCATTATTGCCTGACAGTGATTTATGGGCTTAATCTGAGAATGTGGGTCTTTGGAACCACTGGTTGCTTATGGATTGTAATAATGTTCTTTATACTTTGAGGCATTTGTGAATTATTTTCCCAGGGTCCTGTGAGAGACAAGCAAGTAGCAAGATTTGTGGAATATATAGCGGCCCTAACTAAAAACAAGGGTGGGGGATGTAGGAGACCATTCTGCATGGCATGGGACCAGCCCCAGTGACAAACATTTACTGCAAAATAACTTCCTAACATCCATGCTAAACCTTCCAAGGACAAATGTAACCAGTTCAACCACTTTAGCCTTTTCATTTGCAAACATCCCTCTTCTGTGATGTGATTAGCAGCATTAGCTGCTTTGCTTTCTGTAAAAGGTAACCCCCTGAAGCAACCTGTACATAGTAAATGAGGACCATCAGGTAATGTGGCGAGAAACCCAATAAAGGCCTGCCATGGTGGAGGCTTCAGCTTTTGCTCCCCTTGAGAGAAAATCCATGCTATTCCTTTTCTTCCACCATATTTGGTAGTCTGTGTGAATGTCTCATTTCATCCATAATTACACAGACACTGTGGGCCAGTGTCCACATCAGATGATTGGGATCATCTAGAGGCAGCATATGTTGATAAATTTCCAGATACTCACTTCCTTCTATACATATATTGGATATGTAAATTGCCTCAGCTCATGTGGTCAATCATTTCCTCTGACTGACATATCACCAGGCTGCCACATGAGAATAGTCTTTTCACCCTGTACATAAGGATAATGATAGTGAGTAAATTAAAAGCTAGCTTCTCAAATAGGCAATGATATAGCATTAGAAATATAACAACCCTGGGTCAGCCTTATAGGCAAAGAGTAACAAATGGGCCAATTGTAGGAGTATAATGGGAAAACCATGTGAATGATCTCAGAGGTCAATTTCTATGTGCATTCCATTCACATTGCTCAGTGCCTACATAAGTGAATACATTGCTTTTCTAACTCATTGTATGTATGTTATCTTGGCACACACATTCTGAAATAGTATACTAATTCTTTCTGAGATGTCAGTAATTACCTAGAGCAACACATAAACTGTTGATGAGAAAATGAACTGCTTTAATAATATATGGTGTATCTTGGCAATTCCTTTTGCTTGTCAACATCTATACTATACCTCAATGATAAACTGATAACTCTAGACCAAAGTACTGATAGAAAATCATACATGTTGTTCTCAGCATTGAGTACAAAGCAGTACATAATATTTGCTGAAGATCTTACTCTCCATTTCACTACTGGTTGCCTCTGTCATTTCAGGAGTCTTTATTTCATGCAAAGAAAACTTTATAAGGTCTTCACATTCACTGCTGAGTACTCAGAGACAATACAATGGTGACAATATCCTTTGGAATTATGAACCTCAAAAATATTAGATTCAAATGGTATACAAATCAAAAACCTATTGTTAAAGGTCACTATATTCTTCCATGAGACAAAAATATGAAAAGGCAGCTCTTAAGATGAGTCTTCAGTTGTGATCTATAAATACCATCCACTACACAGAGCATTTGCTAAGCCTCTTCCTACTCAGAGGTTCTGTCTTTAGAAAAAAGTTCTCACTTTGGGAGAGTTGCTTATTTGATTTGGAGCTCAGTTATAATAAATAAAGACTGTGTTTATTTTTATCTATTTATGGCCACAATGTCAGCCTTTTACCTCTCAATATATCATACAAATACATCATCTTCCAGGTGTAGAGATTCCTCAAAATATATGTTATACCATAGGAAGATTTACATACAATAAAAAAATTCTGAGTGCGGGATGAGGAAAATAAGCATAATGCAGAAAGGGCCATTTAATTCAGTCAGTTATTTGGCCACAACTTGAAATCACTGGCCCAGGCAAATAAATTACAATAGCACCTTGGTCAGAACAGGAACCAAGTGGGTTTAACTCATCTTCACCTACTGACAAACCCTAATAAGAAGATGTCATTGTGTCATTTTTAAAGTAACATGAAAAAACTTGTACTAAAGGAGGACATTTTATTTTTTAAAGTCTACTAAAATCCTTGTTATATCTTGAGTGGGAAAAAGTATGGAACATGCCATGTCAGTGAGGAAGAAAAGGAACCTTAGACTCATTAAGGTTCACTCTTAGGATAAATATAGTCTTTGGGACCAGAATCAGAGGGAAGGAATTGAGGATTGGCATAACTGAGAGTTTAATATACAGTTTGTAAAAAAATACATGATCCATAGATACAGGAAATAAATTGAAGGTTCCCATTAAGGGAAGAAAGTATAGAATAGTGACAAAAATGAAGGGGAATAGAGGTATCAGTTTCTTGATATAAAATAAATAAGTCACAGGGATACAGTATAAACATAGAGACTATAGTCTAGAATATAAAAACAGCATGGTGACAGATGGTTACTATACTTATAGTGGTGATTGCATCATAAGTTATATAAATGTTGAATCACTATATGGTACGCCTGAAACTAATGGTACATAAACTATAATTTAATAAAAGATCATCTCTATTTAATAAAAAGGCATGATGAAGAAAGAAACAAATCCACAATCATAGTTGGATATTGACTCTATTGTAACTTATCAAACATGAAGACAAAAATGAAAAAAATGCAATTATATAGAATACTTGAACAACCAATATGACATAATTGATATTGAACAGTGAATTCCAAAAATTCAATATGCATTCTAGGACATAAAATAAGATCTAATATATTTTAAAGAATTCAGATAATTTCATATATATTCTCTGATACAATGAAATTAAATTATAAATTATTAATAAGATTTTTAGAAATACACAAACATTTGTAAAGTAAATAACATACTTCTGAATAACCATAGAATAGAGAAAAATCACAAGGGAAATTACACAACATTTGTACCAAAACAATAACGTTACAGCATATCAGAATTGTAGGATGCAGCAAAAGCAATAATTAAAGGAAAATTTAAATATTCATATTATTAAAAGGAATAAAATTTCAATTTCAGTAATCTAAGTTTCCACCATGGATAGCAGGAATTAAGAGAAAATTAATCCCAAAATAAGTAGAAGGTAGGAAATTACAAAGTTAAGGGAAAATATTAAGTGACAGTAAATATAGATTTTAAAATAACAGAAAACATAAAAGTAAAATTTTAGTTTTTGGAAAGATCCACTTAAAAAATAATAAATGCCTAGCAAGGTTAATCCAGGACAAAAAAGGGAGAACAAAAACTATGATTAGGAATGAAAGTGTAGAAAGCATTATAGATTACACAGATATTAAAATGAAAATAATGAAATACCATAAACAATATAATGGCACTAAATTCCAATAAATTAAATTAACAACATTCCTTTGTGAACACAACTTACTCAAACTTAGTAAAGACTAAATAAAAATCTATATAGCAAGACAGAAATATAGCAGCTTAGTAGGTGGAAGCTGAGCTTACATGCGTGTGCCCCCAGCTGAACTTTCAGCTGACTTTCCCACAAGTGACCTGAACAATCAACAGAATCTCAGCTGATATGAATTTTTTAAGCCAACAAATAGAGAAGATGTTTTACATCATCTGATAAGACATTTTATAAGTTAAAGGGGGAATATCCTGCACAAGGAGCCTGCAGCACAGGAAAAACCAGACAGTAAATTAAGCTTAGATGCTCCCTCCCCTCACAGAGAGGGGGTATTATGTCCCACTCAAGGAACCCCCTATCCTAATAAGGGGAGACTTGGGAAGATATACGGAGTCTGGGAGACTCAGGTTGCACACACACACAGTGAGCAGCATGGCCATAGCTGCAGCACCAACTGTGAGAGTTCCAGAGAGAAATTCTCTCCTCTAAAACTGTAGGAGGTTCTGGTAGACAATGGCTACCCCTGCCTGAAAGTGATTTTTTGCTTTGGGAGGAAGCGGAGTGCTCAGAGAACTAGTTAGTGACTGTGCTGTGGTGTGGGTGTCATGTAGAGACTTTTAAAAAGATGAACTGAAATGTGGCTGGGCAGGGGCCCTCACATGCATTCAGCTGCCTTGACAGCAAAGAAACCAGATTGAAAGTGCTGTTCATTCCCACTGAATCCAGTTGGGGAGGAAGGTAAGAAAGCTTCATAGTAAAGGGATGGCAGGACCCTCACAGGATGACTGGTGAATGGGGGGCTGTATAGAATTGAGAATTTAGGTCTGAATTTTTTATTAGATCAGTGGGCTGGGAGCTAGACAAGCAAGAGCTGAACACCTGAGATAATTTGCACCCAGGCATGTACTGTCACATATCAGTGTACAAACCTTTGGGGAGAGGAAAGTATGCCCAACACTCACCTACAGGATTGCAAACCCTTCAGAACAGTAAGGCCAGTCTGAAGACCACCCTGCCAGGTGCATATCCACAGGGGGAATGAAAAGAATCTCCAAAAGCCCTTTCTGAACTTTTAGAAGACATGATAAGATATGTGGGTTCACTGAACTCAATATGGCTGAATCTAGTACAACAGAGAGAGTGGAAATTGGTATAGCAGTGAGTATTCAGATCCCTGCCTAGCCTCAGCTCTTATACAGAGTTACCATCAGTTCCAAACAAGAATTAACTAACCCTTTTACAAAGATTGGCCCCCTCATGTGAAATGGACAGTTAATTCCTCAGAAATTATACATTATTGAAAACAATCTGGGATGGACCAAGACATGTGGTGCAAATTTGGGAGAACACACCCACCATCTTCTTTGAAGACTGAACAATACTTCCCAAGGGAGACCAGGGATCAAACCCACCCAGGCTGCACTACAATGGCCCTATAGAGGCAGGTGGAGGTGGTACATGTGATGTTGTTGGAAGATAGATAAACCACTCCTGGGACTTTGTCAATAAAAAGCCAGCAGGTCAGCAGAGCTAGGACTAGCCAAGCCTAAGGGATACAGCCAAAAACTGTGGATCACTTGTAGCTTTGAACAGGCTGCTCAAAGCTACACTGGGACACCATCTAACATTACCAGAGATGGATCCAGAAAGAGAAGACAATAGGCAAACACTCAGTTCTGCAGAGATGAATTATACCTCATTGTTTCTCATTATTTGCATTATTTTTCTCCTGCATAGGTTTTTAACAATTTTTCTTCAATTTTGTTTCTATTATTCATTATATTTATTTATTTTAGTTTTATTTCAAATCTTATATTTTACCCTTCCCATCTCTTGCTGTAATTTGCCATTTTACTTCCATTTCTTGTATTCATTTTAAATTTTATTTTATCCCTTTTCATGCCTTGTTTCTATTCTTCACTCTCACTATTTCTCCTCCCTCCATTCAATCGAAGAAAATTTTCTTTCCATTGGTTCTCTCATATTCTTTTTTTCCTTTCTTATACTATGTTTATTCTTTCCACATTTATTAATCTTTGCTTGTTGGTCATTGTTACTGTGGTTATTGCATTTATTTGATTTTATACCCAGATGTTCACTATTATCATATTTCAAGTAACTTATTTTGCTTTTCCTCTGTTGTATTACACCTTACCTCCTTCCTGCACTTTCTTATTTTTGCATTTTTTTTTTTTTTTGCTCAGGTATGCTTGTCTGTATTTTCCCACCACCAATGTTAACTACCACTGAAAGCCCACTGCCTCCCATGCTTGATCCTATTCCCTTTGGCTTTCTCCATATGTCCCTTATACACGATCCTTGATGATGCTTCTTCCTTCTTTCCCCCTGTTATACCCTCCGCCCTCCCCTCTGGTTATCTTCAGTCTATTTATTATTTCAAAGTCCCTGGTTATATTTTGCTTGCTTGTTTGTTTTGTTGATTAGGATCCACTTATAGGTGAGATGATATGATATTTCTCTTTCACCACCTGGCTTACATCACTTAGCATAATGCTCTCCAGATCCATCCATGCTGTCCTGAAAGATAAGAACTCCTACTTTCTTCCTTTTTGTCTCATTTTCACCTCCACCATACCCCCAACCCCAGCCATCCCTATTTCTCACCCTTGATCCTACCCTTTTTTGTTTTGTCCATATGTCCTTTATAGATGTTCCTGAAAACCATTTCTCCTCTCCCCTCATTATCCTCTCCAAACTCCCCTATGGTTACTGCCAGTTTATTCTTAATTCCAAAGTCTCTGGTTATATTTTGCTTGTTTGTTTGTTTTGTTGATTAGTTTCCCCTTATAGGTGAGATCATTTCATATTTGACTTTCACCACCTGGGTTATTTCATTTAGCATAATGCTCACCAGTTCCATCCATGCTGTCACAAAGGGTGGAACTCATACTTTCTCTCTGCTGCATAGAATTCCATTGTGTAAATGTACCATAGTTTTCTGATCCATTAATTTACTGAAGGGCACCTAGGTTGCTTCCAACACTTAGGTACTGTACTTGCACTGCCATGAACATTGCGGAAAATAGGTTCTTTTGAATTGATATTTCAAGATTCTTAGAGTATAAACCCAGCAGTAGAATTTCTGGGTCAAAATGCAGTTCACTTTTTAGATTTATGAGAAAATTCCACACTGTTTTCCACAGTAGTGGCACCAGTCTGCATTCCCACCAACAGTGAACTAGGGCTCCCTTTTTTTCACAAAGCTTCCAACACTTGTTGTTTGTGATTTATTTATGATGGCCATTCTTACCAGTGTGAAGTGATAACTAATTGTGGTTTTAATTTGCATATCTGTGGTAGCTACTGACACTGAGTACCATTTCATGTCTTTGGGCCCTCTGTTAGTCATCCTTGGATAACTGCCTGTTCAGTACCTTTGCCTTTTTTTAATTGCATTGTTTATCTTCCTGGGGTGAAATAGTTTGATTTGTTATACATTTTGGAAAACAAATCCTTGTCCAAGGTATCATTGGCAAATACATTTTCCCATATGGTTGGTTATTTTTTCATTTTGCTGATGTTTCATTTAGCCATGTAGAAGATTTTCATTTTGATGAAGTCCCATTTGTTTATTCTTTCCTTTATGTCATTTGATCCAGGGGACCTATCAATGAAAATATTGCTGCGTGGAATACATGATATTTTCCTGCCTGTGTTCTTCTCTAGGAATTTTATGGTCTTACCACTTATATTTAATTAATTTATCCATCTTGAGTGTATTTTACTGTATGGAGTAAGTTGGTAATCAAATTTTTTTTGTTTTTGTTTTTGTTTTTTTTGCATGTAGCTGTCCTGTTCTCCCAAAACCATTTGTTGAAGAGACTATTTTTACTCCATTTTATGCTTCCGCCTCTTTGTCAAATATTAATTGACCAGAGAGACTTGGGTTGATCTCTAGGCTCTCTATTCTTCTCCATTGATATATGTGTCTCTTATGCCAGTACCAGATTCATTTGATTACTGTGGCTTTGTACTATAGTTTGATATCAGGTATTGTGTTCCCTCTTACTTTGTTCTTCTTTCTCAAAATAGCTACAGCTATTTGGAGTTGTTTATGGTTCTATAAAATTTTTTAGAATGTTTCCTCTCTACCTAAGTAATATGTCATTGGTATTTTAATAGGGATTGCATTGAAACTTCAAATGCTTTGGGTAGTATGGACATTTTGATCATGTTAATTCTTCCAATCCATTAAAACAGTATATGCTGTCATTTATTTGTGTCTTCCTTAATTTCTTTTAGAGTTGTGTAATTTCCTAAGTACGGGTGTTTTTCTTCATTGGTTAAGTTTATTCCTAGGTACTTTATTTTTCTTGTTGTTTTATCAAATGGGATGTTTCTTCCAATTTCTGTTTCTGATATTTTATTGTGTATAAAAATGCCTTTGATTTCTGAATATTGCCTTTGAATCCTGTTGTTTTCTCACATTCACTTATTAGGTTGAGCAGGTTTTTTGGTGGAGTCCATAGGATCTTCTATGTATACTATTGTGTCATCTGCAAAAACTGACAATTTTACTTTATCCTTTCCAATTTAGATGCCATTTATTTTTTTAAATTATTTTATTTTTGTTTAATTACAATTGTCTGCATTTTACCCCCATGACTCCCCCAACTCCCACCAAACCCACCTCCCTCCCTTGCTTCCACCCTCCCCATTGGTTTTGTCCATGTGTCCTTTATAGTAGTTCCTGAAAACCCTACCCCCATTGCCCCCTCCTCACTCTCCTCTGTTTATTGTTCTTAATTTCAATGTCTCTGGTTATATTTTGTTTGTTTTTTCCTTTTGTTGATTATGTTCCAGTTAAAGGTGAGATCATATGGTATTTGTCCCTCAATGCCTGGCTTATTTCATTTAGCATAATGCTGTCCATTTTCCTCCATGCTGTCACAAAGGGTAAGAGCTCCTTCTTTCTCTCTGTTGTGTAGTATTCCATTGTGTAAATGTACCATAGTTTTTTGGTCCACTTATTTGCTGATGGACACTTACATTGCTTCCAGCAATTGGTTGTTGTAAATTGTGTTGCTATGAATATTGGGGTGCATAGGTTCTTTTGGATTGGGGTTTCAGAGCTCTTCAGGTATAATCCCATCAGTAGAATTGCTGGGTCAAAGGCAGTTCCATTTTTAGTTTCCTGAGGAAATTCCATACTGTTTCCCACAGTGGCTGCACCAGTCTGCATTCCCACCAACAGTGCACTAGGGTTTCCTTGTCCCCGCATCCTCTCCAATACTTGTTTGTTTATTTGTTTATGATGACCATTCTGACTGGTGTGAAGTGTTATCTCCTTGTGGTTTTAATTTACATCTCTCTGATGGGTAGTGATGATGAACATCTTTTCATATATCTCTTGGCTTTCTGCATTTTCTCCTCGGAGAAGTATCTGTTCAAGTCTTTTGCCCATTTTTAATTGGGTTATTTGTCTTCCTGGAGTGGAGTTGTGTGAGTTCTTTATGTATTTTGGAGATCAAACCCTTTTCTGAGGTATCATTGACAAATATGTTTTCCCATATAGTTGGTTCCCTTTCTTTTTAATGCTGTTTTCTTCAGCCATGCAGAAGCTTTTTACTTTTTTAATATTTTATTTATTTATTTTTAGAGAGAGGGGGAGGGAAAGAGAAAGAGTGGGAGAGAAACATCAATGCGTGGTTGCCTCTCATGTGTCCCCTACTGGGGGCCTAGCCAGCAACCCAGGCATGTGCCCTGACAGGGAATCTAATCAGCGACCCTTTGCTTCACAGACCCATGCTCAATCCAATGAGCTACACCAGCCAGGGCCAGAAGCTTTTTAATTTGATGAGGTCCAATTTGTTTATTCTTTCCTTTATGTCCCTTGATCTAGGGGACATATCCATGAAGGTGTTGCTGCGTGGAATATCTGAGATTTTCTTGCCAATGTTTTCCTCTAGGACTTTTATAGTTTTATGACTTATATTTAAGTGTTTTATCCACCTCGAATTTGTTTTTGTGTATGGTGTAAGTTGGTGCTTGAGTTTCGTTTTTTTGCATGTATCTGTCCAGCTTTCACAACACCATTTGTTGAAGAGTTCATTTTTTACTCTATTTTATGCTTCCTCCCACTTTGTCAAAAATTAATTGACCATAGAGACTTGGGTTTATTTCTGGTTTCTCTGATCTGTTCCATTAGTCTATGTGTTTGTTCTTATGCCAGTACCAGGCTATTTTGATTACAGTGGCTTTGTAATACAGTTTGATATCAGTTATTGTGATCCTTTGTACTTTGTTCTTCTTTCTCAAAACTGCTGCAGTAATTGGGAGTGGTTTAAGGTTTCATATACATTTCTGAAATCTTTGTTCTATAGTTGTGCAATATGTCATTGTTACTTTAATAGAGATTGCAGCAAATGTATAAATTGCTATGGGTAGTATGAATCTTTTATGATGTTAATTCTTCCAATCCATGAGCCCATGCTTCCATTTGTTTGTGTCTTCCTTAATTTCTTTCTCAGTGTTGTATAGATTTCTGAGTTCAGGTCTTTTACTTCCTTGAATAGGTTTATTCCTGGGTACTTTATTTTTCTTGTTACTGTATCAAATGGGATTTTCCCCTGATTTCTGTTTCTGATTTTTCAGTGATGGTGTACAAAAATGCCTTTGATTTCTATTTACTTTGTATCCTGCTGTTTTGCCAAATTCATTTATTAGGTTGAGTAGTTTTTTTGGTGGAGTCTGTATGATTTTCTATGTACACTCCCATGTCATCTGCAAACAATGACAGTTTTGCTTCCTCCTTTCCAATTTTGATGCCCTTTATTTATTTTTCTTCTCTGAGCACTGGGGCTAAGAATTCCAGTACAATGTTCAACAGAAGTGATTAAATCAATCATTCTTGTCTTCTTCCTGATCTTAGAAAGCTTTAATTTTTTGACCATTGAGTGTGTTGCTGGCTCTAGGTTTTTCATATATGGCTTTTATTATGTTGAGGTATTCTCCCTATTCACCACTTTGCTGAGTGTTTGTATCATAAATGGATTTCTTACCTTATTAAATGCTTTTTGTGCATCTATTGATATTATTGTATGATTTTTCTTACATTCTGTTTACATGGTAAAAAGATTTCTGAATAATGTACTATTCTAGAAATCCTTGGATAAATGTCACATATTCATGATACATGATATTTTAATATATTGTTTGATGTAGTTTGTCAGTATTTTATTGAGTATTTTAGCATCTATGTTCATCAGAGATGATGGCCTCCAGTTTTCTTTCTTTGTTGTTTCTTTATCTAGTTTTAGAATTAGGATAATTCTGGCTTCATAAAAAGAGTTTGAGGAGCTTCCCTCTTCTTGCATTTTTTGGAATAATCTGAGAAGGATAAGGGTTAGCTCTTCCTTAAATGTTTTGTAGAATTCTCCTGTAAATCTGATCAATCCAGGACTTTATTTTGCCGGGAGATTTTTTATTCTTTTTTCAGTTTCATCAGCTGTTACTGGTCTCTTCAATTTTTCTGCTTTTTGGTTTGGTTTTTAAAGATTATCATTTTCTAAAATTTGTTCATCTATTTTTCAAAAATTTTAGTATACAGTAATTTGTAGTATTTTCTTACAATCCTTTGTATGTCTGTGGTATCAATTTTAATCAGTCTTTTTTCATTTTTTTATTTTAGATTTTGAGAGCCTTCTTTTTTTTTTTTTTTTATGTGTCTTCTTAAAGGCTTTTCATTGTTTTGTACCCTTTGAGAGAACTAACTCCTGGATTTATTGATCCTTTGAATTTTTATTTTAGTACCTATGTTGTTTAATTCTGCTCTGATCTTGGTTATTTCCTTCTTTCTATTGCCTCTGGGCTTTGTTTGTTCTTGTTCCTCCAGTTCTTGTAGATATAGCATTAGGCTGTTTATTTGAAATGTTTCTATCCTTTTTAGTTAGGCCTGTATTCCTATGAACTTCCCTCTTAGGACTGCCTTTCTTGTGTCACATAAGTTCTGGAATCTTCTGTGTCCATTTTCATTTGTTTACAAAAAGTTTTTTTATTTCTTCCTTGATCTCTTTAACTCATTAATTGTTTAATAAAATGCTATTAAATCTCCATAAATTTAAGGCATTTTTGAGTTTTTCCTTTGAGGTTGGTTTGTAGTTCAGGCCCTTGTGATCAGAGAAAATACTTCATATGATTTCAACTTTTTTGAGTTTGTTAAAGATTGTTTTATATGCTATCCTGTGGTTTATCTTTGAAAATGTCCCATGTGCATTTGAAAAAAAATATTTATTTTTTTTCTTTGGCATGAAAGGTTATATATATATATATATATAAAATCAGTTAAGTCCATTTGATCTACAGCATTGTTCAAGGCTGCAATATCCTTCACAATATTTTGTTTGGATGATGTACAGATTTTTGACAATGGGGTGTTAAAGTCCCAGAGTATTAGTGTGTTGCTGTCTATATCTTTCTTGAAGTCTTCCAATATTTTCCTTCTATATTTAGGTGCTCCTGTGTGGTGTGAATATATGTTTATAATGCTTATGTCTTCTTGTTAGATTCTTTCCTTGAGTATTATGAAGTGTTATTCAGTGTCTGTTTTTTTTTGTCCTTTCTTTTGAAGTCTCGTTTGTCTGACAAAGGTATGGCTACCCAATGTTTTTTTCCCTGACCTTTTGTTTAGAACATTTTTTCCAACCTTTTGTTTTCAATCTACGTAGGTCTTTTTTTTTTTTCTTTTGAGGTGTGTCAGTTGTAGGTGCCACATGTGCAGGTCATGTTCTTATTCATTCAGCTACCCTATATCTTTTGATTAGAGTATTTAATCCATTAACATATAAGGTTATTATTGATAGGTACTTATTCATCTCTCTCTCTCTCTCTCTCTCTCTCTGCTTTCTTAATGCAGTCCCTTTAACATATCTTGCAGTGCTGGTTTTGTGGAGGTGTATTTTTTCAGTCTACTTTTGTCTGAGAATTTCCTTATTTCACCTTTCATTTTAATTGAGGGCCTTGCTATGTAGAGTAGTATTTCTCAGGCCTTACTTTTCATCACTTGGGATATTTCTTGCAATTGCCTTCCTGCTTCTAGTGTTTCTTTTGATACATCAGGTGCTAGCCTTATCAGAGTTTGCTTGTATGTTACTTCTTGTTTCTTCATTTCTGCTTTTAAGATTCTCTCTTTGTCTTTAAAACTTGACATTTGAATTATAATGTGTCTTGGAGTAGGTCTGCTTGAGTTCGTCTTTGTTGGAACCCACTGTGCTTCCTGAAGTAGCGGGGTTTATCCCTCTCCAATTTTGTGGAGTTTTCTGTCATTATTTTTGCATACAGGGTTTCTATCCCTTGATCCCTTTCTTCTACTTCTGGTATTCCTATGATTCCAATGTTGTTGTGTGACATGTCGTTTTGCAGGTTTTTTTGCTATATTCATATTTTTAGTGTTTTTTTTTCATGTAGGTGCTCTACCTGGGTGCTTTTTTCTACCTTGTCTTCCAGTTTAATGATTCATCTCTCTGTTTCATCCAGTCTGATTATAATTCCTTCTAGTGCATTCTTTATTTCAGGTTTTGTATTCTTCATTTCTACCTGGTTCTTTTTTATAGTTTCTTTTTTTCATAGTGCTGTAGTTACTAATCTGTTCCTTGTAGAGGTCTGTGACTTCCTTGAGCATCTTTTTCACCATTCTTTTGAATTGTATATCTGTTGGTTTTCTTGCCTCCATTTCCTTGAACTTTTATTGAGAGTCTTCCATTCCTTTTGATTGCGGGTTCTTTTTTTGTCTCCTCATTTGAGGTAAATCTTTTTATTTGTTTCTTTGATTCTCAATACTCTGCTTTTCCAGCTGTATTCATAAGGTGACCTACTGTGGTAGGAGTTCTATGGGACTCAGTGGTACAGTCTCTTTGATCACTTTGTCTGGATGCTCTAGTGTTGCCCTTTCTTCTATTTGTGTGGGCTCTATTGTTGTATTTGAGCTTTACCAGTTGCTGTCTCCTTTGTTGGTGGGGTCTTTCCTCCAGCAGGTGTACTGATATTCACAACTCTCACTTTGTCTTGTGTGCAATCAGGAGCAAGGCAAAGGAGAAATGCAGTAAGATAATGGGAGAGTATTCATTGGAATTTGAAGTTTTAAATAGGAGAGAACACTGCATGTTGCTTTGGAGAAGTAATGCAATAACTGTGATATTTCACCCAACTAGACACTTTTTATAAAAAGTGAAAAAGAGATAAAATGTTTATTAGAAGGGAAAAAGAATGTGAGCTAACTTTAATAACAGAGTACTTATGTGAGGTTAGATGGTGAGATGTATTGAGAGTAAGGGATGAAAAATTGGTGTAGTGTGTGAGAGAATAAAGTTAACCAGAAAAGTAATAAGGCTTGGTAAGATGGCCAAATGGAGTAAGACAAGGAAGGGTGCAGTGTAGGATTTAGAATAATAATAATATGATAAGGAATATACAATCATTCCTTTTTAAATGCTTTCTGCAATTTTTGTTTTCTAAACTTCATATCAGCTGGAATTCTGTTTGCTGTTTGCTCTGTTCTTTGGAAGATCAGCTACATGCCCCAGTTGAGTACTTGAGCAATTGGGTCAAGATATCACCTACCTGACAACCTTCTTCCAACTCCCTTTCTTGTTGCAAACTGCCTTGCCTGTTTTCAGAAGCTGTAACACCCTATGGCTAAGGCTAAGTAAAACATCATGGGACCATAAGCCACTAAGGAGACAAAGCTTATTTTATTGGCAGGGGCACCACCTGTGCCTCTTTTACTTCACCCTTCTTAGCCCTGGGCTGATTACTGGTTAGCCAATAACAGGTAAGATTCCTCAAGGGAGGTTTGACCTAAGATAGGCATAAAGAGGCCAACAGGGAAGGACTTAGGGAACCATAGAAAAGGGGTGATGGACCCTCGGCTTTCACATAGCCTGAGTCTTCATTCCATATGTAAGAAGTCTCCTAATCACTTGGCTGCCTTACTTCCCCCACCTGACTTAATCCTGAAACAATGCCATAGGGTGGTGCAGCCCTGGGCAGGAATGGGTGGCTCCCCAGTGCAATCAAACCTAAGAAACAATTCATAAAATCTTGAAGTCATTGCATGGCTGAATGAATAATTATATGCCAAGAAATTGGATGACCTGAATAAAATGGATAAATTTCTAGAAACATACAATCATCCAAAACAGAATCAAGAAGAAGCATAAATCTTGAATATACAAGTAAGAACTATCAAAATTGAAGCAGTAGTCAAAAATCTCCCAGCTCGAAAAAGCCCTGGACTAGATGACCTGACAGGTAAATATAACCAAACATTCAAAGAACTAACATTAATCCTTCCCAAACTATACCAAAAAGTTCAAGAAGAAAGAAGATTCCCTAACTCTTTTTATGAGGTCCTTATTATTTTAATACTCAAACCTGGTAAAGACACAACAAAGAAAGAAAATTACAAGTAAATTTCACTTATAAACTTAGATGCTAAATTCCTCAACAAAATATTGTCAATATGGATCCAGCAATACATTAACTAGGTCATGTACCATGGTAAGGTGGGGTTCATCCCTGGAATGCAGGGTAGTACAATATTTGCAAATTAATAAGTATAATACACCACATATTCAAAATGAAAGAGATAAATCACATTCTCATAACAGAAGCTGGAAAAGCATTTGATAAAATCCAATATCCATTCATGATTAAAAGATCTCAGCAGAATGGGAATAGAGGAAATATACCTCAACATAATAAAGGCAACACATAAGAAACCTACATCCAACATCATACTCAATGGGCAAAAAATCTAAAAATTTTCCCATAAGATCAGGCACATGATGAAGGTTTTCACTTTCACCACATTTATTCAGCTTAGTGCAAGAAGTTCTAGCACAGTAATTATTCAAGAAAAAGAAATGAAGTGCATCCAAACTGGTAAAAAAAGAAGTAAACTTGTCATTATTTGCAGACGGCATTATAGTGTACATAGAAAATCCTATAGTCTCTACTACAAAACCATTTGACCTAATGAGTGAATTTGGCAAAATAATGAGATACAATTCCAATATTCAGGTATCGATGGCCTTTCTGTACAGCAAAAATGAAATAAAAAAAAAAGATCCTAAGCCCTGGCTGGTGTAGCTCAGTGGATTGAGTGCGTGCTGTGAACCGAAGTGTCACAGGTTCAATTCCCAGTCAGGGTACATCCCTGGGTTGTGGGCCAGGTCCCCAGTGAGGGCCACATGAGAGGCAACCACACATTGATGTTTTTCCTCCCTTTCCCTCTCTTTAAAAATAAATAATAAAAATAAAATATTTTTTAAAAGAGAGAGCCTAAAATTGACTTGGAAGAAAGTAAAAATTCAGTTATAAAGAAAAAAAAAAGAAACTTAAAAAAATCCCATGTATTATAGCGCCAAGAAAATATGGTTCCTAGGAATAAATTCAACCAAAAAGTAAAACAAACAAACAAACAAAAAAAAACTATACTCAGCAAACTATAGAACATGAAGATAGAAATTGAAGAAAATACAAATAAGTGGAAGCATTAACATGTTCATGAACGGGAAGAGTTAACATCATGAAAATGGCTATACAATCCAAAGCAATCTATAGATTCAACACAATTCCTATTAAAATACCAAGAGCATATTTCACAGATATAGAACAAATGTTCCCAATATCTATATGGAACAAAAAAAATGCCACAAATACCTTTAGCAATATTGAGAAAGAAAGACAAAGTTAGAGGGATCATAATACCTACTCTAAAACTATGCTATGAGGCCATTGTAATCATAATAGTTCTTACGTACTGGAATAAGAACTGACACATAGATTAATGGAACAAAATAGAGAGCCCAGAAATAAACCCATGTCTCTATGATCAATATTTGACAAAGTGGGAATGATGAGCACACAAAGGTATAAAACTAGTCTCTTCAATAAATGGTGTTAGGAGGACTGGACTGGTACATGCATAAAAATGAAACTTGAACACTAATAGCAAATACCAGAATAAACTCAAAATTGATAAAAGACAAATATAAGTCAAGATAAAAGTTGTAGGGGAAAACTTAGAAAGTACAATTTCAGATATCCCACATACCAGTACCTTTGCTGCTATATCTTAGGGCAAAAAAAATAAAGAAAAAAAAATGGGAGTATATCATATTAAAAATGTCTGCATAGCTAAAGAAACCATCATCAAAATGAAGAGGGAACTGAATGTATGGGAAAATATATTTGTCAGTAATGCATCAGAAAAGGATTTAATTTCCAAAACATATGAAGAACTCATACATATCAACACTAGGAAAAAAAAACAAACCAATCCAAGTAAAAAAGGACAAAGGACATGAATAGACACTTTTCCAAGGAGGACATACAGATGCCCCCTAGACACATGAAAAATGCTTAACATCACCAACCATGAGATAGATACAAATTAAAACCACAATGAGCTGTAGATATCACCTCACACCTTTTATAATGCCTATCATTTATAAATCAGCAAAAACAAAACAAAACAAGTGCTGGCAAGAATGTGGAGAAAAGGGAACTTTAGTGCACTGTTTGTAGGAATGTAGACTGGTCCAGTCATTGTGGAAAACAGTACAGAATTTCCTGAAAAAAATAAAAGTAGAATGGCCTTTTGACCCACAGACTCTACTGCTATGAATATACCAGAAGAATCCCAAAACACAAATTCAAAAGAACCTCCCTTATAATTGGAAGCAAGCAAAATACAACCAGAGACATTGTAATAAATAATCTGACAGTGACCAGAGAGGAAGGGGTAGAGGGATAATATGGAATAATGAGGGACCATCTAGGAACATGTATGAAGGACTCATGGACAAAGCCAAAGGGGGTGGGTTTGAGGGCAGGAGGCAGGGATAGGAATGGAAGGGAATGTGGGGAAATAAAAATGGAGACAACTGTACTTGAACAATAAAAAATGGTTAAAAAATGAACCTATTTTTCACCCCAATATTCATAGCAGTGATATTTACAATAGCCAAGTGATGGAAACAGACTAAGTTTCCATCAGTAAATGAGTGGATAAAAAAGTATTGTATATTTACACAATGGAATATTGCACAGCAGAAAAAAGAAGGAATTCCTACCTTCTGTGACATAATGGATAGAACTGGAGAATATTATGCTAAATGAAATAAGCTAGTTGGTGAAAAACAAACACCATATGGCCTCACTTACAAGAGAAATCTAATGAACAAACTACACTAATGAGTAAAATATAACCAGAGTGATGGAAACATGGAACAGTGTGAAAGCTGCCAGAGAGGAGGTGGAAGGAAAGGATTATTCTAAGAACATGTTATGAATGGTTCATATGATATATGTTATAACATGAACATGAACAATGGTGTGGGAATGGATTGTGGGCATGATGAATGGGCTGAGTGGAGGAATGCAAGTGGGGATAAATTGGGACAACTGTAATAGAATATAAAAGGAAAAACAAAGTATCTGTTTAAGAAATATTATGGTACATTATGGCCAAGATGAAATAACAG
This sequence comes from Carollia perspicillata, assembly GCA_004027735.1. NCBI lineage: Eukaryota > Metazoa > Chordata > Mammalia > Chiroptera > Phyllostomidae > Carollia > Carollia perspicillata. The sequence goes on from PVKM010004605.1 coordinate 30,362, forward strand.
AGACTAAATCTACTTGGCCAGTTAAAAAAGTACAAATAAATAAAACCCAAAATATATAAAATAATGTTTAATAAGATGATGATTATCGATCACTGAAAGACAGTGATCTTGTAGAGACAGAAAAACAAGTGGTGTGGGTCCTATGATTGCCTCAACTTACTGACTTGAGAAATTATCCAGGCCACAGTTAGGCAGAATGAACATGTACAGAACCTAGAGGGACCTCTGAGTTGAGGCACTACAACTGAGAGTGCAAGTAGAACACAACAAATATAGTCCAGAGAACAGAGTACTGTAGAAGATAGAGATACACAGAAAGAGAAATCCAGTTATCTGCAGAGAATTCAGTAGAATAGTGGTTAGAGCACGTATGCAAAGGAACTACCAAGGACAGGGAAAGTACCACCTTGAAAGGATTAATGGTAATAGTGCTCAGTGCTCAGGATCAGGAGTAGGTAAATTCCCACCAGACAGTCTGCATAAAAGTTATAATTCACAGGGCATTATGTAAAGAACTCAGAAAAGAATTGCCTCAGTAATGAGGAAAAAATAGCCCTAGACTAAATGCTGCTCAGATATTACCTATAAAATATAAAATCAAGGACCCAGTGGATCAAACTATTTTCAAGAAACAAATATTCCCAGAAAAAAAGCATTCAACACACATGAAGGTGTAAAATTCACAATATCTGATATCCATTTACACATTACCAGGCATGAAAAGAGTCAGGAAAGCATGAGTTATAACAAAGAATAATTAAGTATTCAAAATCAACACAAACATACAAACAAAAAAAAAAAACACAAAACTGACACTGATGTTGGAAATAGCAAGCAAAGCCATCACAACATTTAAAACTATGTTGTGGGTATTCTAAAATTTAAGTATATACATGAAATATAAAAAAATACAATGTTAAATATTGTAGGAAAAACTGTACTAACTTTGAGATATATTAAGATTGGTTTTTAAGAGATTTATTTTTTTTAATTTTAATTGTTATTCAAGTACAGTTTTCTGTCTTTTACTCCCATCCCAGCCCACCCCGCAGTGTTCCCAACCTCTCCCCCATTTCTACCCTTCCTTAGTTTTTGTCTATATGTCCTTTATACATGTTCCTGTAAACCCTTTCCCCTTTCCCTTGAAATCCCCTCCCCTCTTGCCTATGGTCACTGTCATCCTACTCTCTATTGTAGTGTCTATGGTTATATTTTGCTTTCTTGTTTGTTTTGTTGTTTAAGTTCCTATTTAAGGTAAGATCATATGGTATTTGTCTTTCATAGATTGGCTTATTTTGCTCAGCATAATTATCTCCAGTTCCATTGATGCTGTTGCAAAGGGTAGAAGCTCCTTTTTCTTTATGCTGCATAGTATTCCATTGTGTAAATATACCATAGATTTTCAATTCATTCGTTTACTGATGGGCACCTAGGTTGATTCCAACACTTGGTTATTGTAAATTGTGCTGCTATAAACACTGGGGTGCATAGGTTCTTTTGGATTGATGTTCCAGGGTTCTTAGGATATAATCCTAGCAGTGGAATCGCTGGGCCAAAGGGCAGATCAACTTTTAGTTTTCTTCAAAAATTCCATACTGTTTCCCATAGTGGTTACACCAGTCTGCAATCCCACTGACAGTGCACTAGGGTCCCCTCTTCTCTACAACTTCTCCATCACTTGTTGTTTGTTGCTTTCTTTATGATGGCCATTCTCATTGGTGTGAAGTGGTATCTCATTGTGGTTTTAATTTGCATCTCTCTGAAACTTAGTGATATTGAATATCTTTTCATGTGTCTCTGGATCCTCTGTATGTCCTCCTTGGAGAAGTGTCTTTTCAAGTCCTTTGCCCATTTTTTTCATTGGGTTACTTGTCTTAGAGTGGATTTGTGTAAGTACTTCATATATTTTGGAGATTAAACCCTTGTCTGAGATATCATTGGCAAATATGTTTTCCCATACAGTTGGTTCTATTTTTATTTTAATACTGTTTTCTTTGGCTGTGCAGAAACTTTTTATTTTGATGAGATCCCATTTATTTATTCTTTCCTTTTAGTCCCTTGCTCTAGGAGACATATCAGTAAAAATGTTGCTGCGTGAAATATCTGAGTTTTCCCTGCCTGTGTTCTGCTCTAGGACTTTAATGGTATCACATCTAATATTTAACTCTGTTATCCACCTTGAATTTATTTTTGTATATGGTGTAAGTTGGTGCTTAAGTTTCATTTTTTTTGCACATAGCTGTCCATATCTCTCCACACCATTTGTTGAAGAGGCTATTTTTACTCCCTTTTATGTTGCTGCCCCCTTTGTTGAATATTAACTAGCCATAGAGACTTGAGTTCATTTCCGGGCTCTCTGTTCTGTTTCACTGCTCTGTGTGCCTGTTTTTATGCCAGCACCAAGCTGTTTTGATTATACTGGCCTTGTAATACAGTTTGGTATCAGGTATTGTGGTCCCTACTACTTTGCTCTTCTTTCTCGAAATTGCAGCAGCTATTTGGGGTCATTTATGGTTCCATATGCATTTTTGAAGTGTTTGTTCTAAGTCTGTGAAATATGCCATTGTTACTTAAATAGGTACTGCATTGAATCTGTAAATTGCTTTTGGTAGTATGGATATTTTGATGATGTTAATTCTTACAATCCATGAACACGGTATATGTTTCCATTTGTTTGTGTCTTCCTTGATTTCTTTCTTAGTGTTGTGTAGTTTCCTGCATGGAGGACTTTTACCTCCTTGGTTAGGTATATTTCTAGGAATTTTATTTTTCTTTTGCTATACTGAATGGGATTTTTTTCTTGATTTCTACTTCTGTTTTTTCATTATTGCTATAAAAATGCCTTTCATGTCTAGATGTTGACTTCGTATCCCTCTGTTTTCTCAAATTCATTTATTAGATTGAGCAGTTTTTGGGTGGAGTCTATAGGATTTCCTATGTACACTATCATATCATCTGCAAACAGTGAGAGTTTTCTTTCCTCCTTTCTGATTTGGATGCCATTCATTTATTTTTCTTGTCTGATCTCTGTGGCTAAAAATTCCAATACTATATTGAATAGAAGTGGTGAAATTGGACAACCTTGTCTTTTTCCTGATTTTAGTGGAAAATATTTTAGTTTTTGTCCATTGAGTATGATGTTGGCTGTGGGTCTCTCATATATGGCCTTTATTATGTTGAGGAATGCTCCCTCTATTCCCACTTTACTGAGTGTTTTTATCATAAATGGATGCTGTACCTTATCAAATGCTTTTTCCACATCTATTGATATGATCATGTGATTTTTGTCTTTGCTTTTGTTTATGTGGTGTATTACATTTACTGATTTGCCAATGTTGAACCATTTTTGCATCCCTGGGATGAATCCCACTTGGTCATGGTTTGTGATTTTTTTAATGTATTGTTTTATGTGGTTTGCCAATCTTATGTTGAGGATTTTAGGGTCTATGTTTATCAACAATATTGGCCTGAGCTTTTCTTTCTTTGTTGTGTCTTTATCTGGTTTTCAGATTAGGATGATTCTGGCTTCATAAAAAGAGTTTGGGAGTCTTCCATCATTTTGGATTTTTTTGAATAGTAATGAAAGATGGGGGTTAGCTCTTCCTTAAATGCTTTCTAAAATTCTCCTGTGAAACCATCTGGTTCACAACATTTGTATGTTGGACATTTTATTACTTCTTCAATTTCATCTATTGTTATTGGTCTGTTCAAGCTTTGTGTTTCTTCTTCATTGAGTTTGGGAAGATGATATTTTTCTATTTTTTTTTTCCAATTCACCTAGGTTTTCAAATTTCTTGATACTTAGTTCTTCATAGCAATTTGTTACAAGCCTTTGTATTTCTGTGGTATCAGTTGTAATCTCTCCTCTTTCACTTCTGAGTGTACTTATTTGGGTCCTCTCTCTTTTTTTTTTCTTGATGAGCCTGCTTAAAGGCTTGTGGATTTTGTTTATCTTTTGAGAGAACCAGCTCCTGGATTCACTGATCCTTAGGATTGTGGCTTTCATCTCTATATCATTTAATTCTGCTCTGATCTTGGTTATTTTCTTTCTTCTACTTGCTCTCGGCTGTCTTTGTTGTTGTTCCTTCAGTTCTTGTTGGCATAGTGTTAGGTTGTTTGTTTGAAATGTTTCTATCTTTTTTTAGGTAGACTTGTATTGCTATGAACTTCCCTGTCAGGACTGCCTTCACTGTTTCATATAAGTTTGGGGTTGTTGCAAATTCATTTTTGTTTGTTTCCAGAAACTTTTTGATTTCTTCCAAAATTTCACTCTTTACCCATTCATTATTTAATAGAATTCCATTCAATCTCCATGATTTTCAGTGTTTTGGGTGATATTCCTGTGGGTTTTTTTCTAGTTTCACTCCCTTGTGATCGATCCAAGAAAACATTTGGTATAATTTCATTTTTTTTTGAATTTGTTGAGGCTTGTTTTGTATCCTATCATATGGTCTATCTTTGGAAATATTCCATGTGCATTTGAAAAGAATGTGTGTTTTTCTTCTTTGGGATGAAAGGCTGTCTATATATATCAGTTAAGTCCATTTTATCTAGGGCGTTGTTCAATGCCACAATATCTTTGTTGATATTTTGTTTGGAAGATTTGTTCATTTTTGAGAGTGGGGTATTAAAACGCCCTACTATAATTATGTTGCTGTCAATATCTTTCTTGAAATCCTCTAAGATTTTCTTTATGTATTTGGGTGCGCCTATGTTGGGCGCATATATATTTATAATGCTTATGTCTTCTTCATGGATTCTTCCCTTGAGTATTATGAAATGACCTTCTGGGTCTCTCTTTATGGTCCTTTTTATTGAAGTGTATTTTGTCTGATATGAGTATTACTACACCATTTTTTTTCTGTCTGTTTGCTTGGAAATTTTTTTCCAGCTTTTCACTTTCAGTTTTTGTAGGTCTTTTGTGATGAGGTGTGTCTCTTTTAGGCAGCATATGTGTGGATCATGCTTTCTTATCCATTCAGCTATTTGGTGTCTTTTGATTGGGACATTTAATCCATACGTTTAAAGTTATTTTTAATAGGTACTTATTCATTGCCATTGTTGTACCTGTGTTCTTCTCTGTCTCTCATTTTTCCTTCCTTTTCTTAAAGCAGTCCCTGTAGCATCTCTTGTAGAGCTGGTTTGGTGGAAGTGTATTCTTTTACACTTCTTTTGTCTTGGAAGCTCCTTATTTGTCCTTCTATCTTGATTGAGAGCTTTGCTGGGTAAAGTAGTCTTGGTTGCAGGCCTCTGGTTCTCAGAAGTTGGAATATTTCTTGCCATTCTCTTTTGGCTTGTAGCATGTACATTGAGAAGTCAGCTGCTAACCTTACCAGGGCTCCCTTGTGTGTTGCTTCCTTTTTCTCCCTTGATTACTTTAAGGTACTCTCTTTGTCTTGGAATTTTGCCATTTTACTTATGATGTTTCTTGAAGTTGGCCTTTTTGGGTTCCTCTTGTTTGGGACTCTGTGTTTCCTGGATTTGTGTTACTTTTTCCTCTCATCAAATTAGGGAAATATTTCATCATTATTTTTTCAAATAGGTTTTCTATTTTTTTCTTCTTCTCCTTCTGTTATCCCTATTATACTGATATTATTACATTCCATATTGCCTTGTATTTGTCTTAATTCCTCTTCATTCTATCTGAGCCTCTTTTCCTTTTCTTGCTCTTTCTGGCTATTTTTTATCTATTTTGTCTTCTAGCTCACTGATCTAATCTTCTGCTTCATCAATCCTATTTTTGATTTGAAAGATTCTTTTCGACTATGTTCTTCAGAAGAGAAATTGTATTCTTCACTTCCTCTTGGCCCTTGTTGAGAGTTTCTATTTCATTTTTCATGTTGACATAGTTTGCAGCCTGTTCATTTTAATTTCCCTGTAGTTTCTGCTAATTCACTGTGAACTCATGAAGCTTCTTTTTTTTAAAAAAGATTTTATTTATTTATCTTTAGAGGGGGAAGGGAAGGAGAGAGGGAGAGAAACATCAATGTATGGTTGCCTCCCATGTGTCCCCTGCTGGGAACTGGCCTTCAACACAGGCATGTGCCCTGACCGGGATTCAAACTGCAATCCCTTATATCACAGGCCCATGCTCCACCAACTGAGCTACACCTGCCAGGGCGCATGAAGCTTTCTGATAACCATTGCTTTGAACTCAATATCTGATAATTGAGTTGAGTCTATTTAATTTAGCATTCTTTCTTAGGCTTCCTTCTTTCCTTTCATTTGGGGATTGTTTCTTTGTCTTCCCATTGTTTGTAAGACCCTTCTTGTTAGCCTCAGCTTCTTAAATTAATCTTTTCTGGCTCTCTGGTTTTATGGTGTGAACTTCTGTGGTAGAATGCTTGTGAGATTCAGTTTTGCAGTCTTTTTCGGGTATCCTGGTGTTCACCGCTTTTACATACACTTTTTTGTGATCAGTTGGAAGGGTAAGGCAAATGGTTTAAGACAGCAAGTGAGTACTCTATGCTGTTTATAGTGGCAGTTGGTAGAGAAGAGATAGGAGATTCTTTGGCTATATATAGTGTTAACCATGATCTTCCACCCAACTATCCACTTCTTAGAAAGGATGGAAGAAAGGTAAGACTTTTGTTGGATTGAGAAGGATTGTGAGTTGTATCTAGAAAGCAGTAAGTTTGTGAGAGGTCAGATTCTGAGGTAAGGTGAATGTAAAGGATAGTAAATAGGTGTAGTGTGTGAGAGAATAGAGTTAAGCACTACAGTATTAGATTCCAGGAAACCATGATGTGGGCTAATATCTGGGAGGGGTGTTGTGTAGTATTTACAATAGTATGGAACAGCTATTACTTACAATAATATTAAAGCAATGATCACATGACAGAATCTATGAGATCTGGATAACAAAAATAGGGAATGTAGAACCTTCAGTAGTGTGCTAATGGAACACAAGTAGAGTGAAAGAGAGTAAATTAGCAATACACTATGAAATAGAGATCAGGTGAAACCTGTCCAATGATACAATATAACCACCCAAGCAAAGAAGACTATGCAGAAAGAAGAGGAATACATAAATACTATTTAAATAAAAGATGTAAGAATAATGAAAATAATAATAATAATAATAATAATAATAATAATAATAATAATATGCAATAACTTGCAGGTTCTTTGTAATAGCAAAGTGAAATTTGTCTCAGTGTCCCAGCTCTTGTGATGCCCCTTCCTTGGGTCCAAATTTGGTGTTTTCACAATTCCAAGTTTTTTTTTTTTTGTCTCACTTGTAGGTATTAAGAAAATAGAAAAGAAAAAAAAAGTAGAAGAAGAAGGATGGAAGAAGAGATAAAATTGGAAAGAAAGGAAGAAAGAATAAAACAAGAAAGAAGGAAAGAGAGGAAAAAGAAGTTGAAAGATAAAAAATAAGAAAAATTAAAAATTATTTAAAAAATATGAAATAAAATAAAAAAGCCTTTTGGTTTCAAAGTGGCCAAGCTGGTTTTTCTGGTCTTGCTGGCTGCAGCAGGCTGAGGGCCAATTGGTATGGCTTTTCTTCCTTCCAGATCTGCACTCAGCCTTCTGGCTCTCCCTGGAGCTAGCCTGGTGCCTCTCCAGGTCTCCTTGGGTTTGGGATCTCAGCCTTCCCCAGTGTGCACTTTCCCCAGGGTTACCACTGTGGGCTGGGGTGTGGGTGCACTCTCACTCTTGGCCAGGTTTCTTCAGTCCCCTGAGTGTTCACCCTTCCCAGTGCTAAGGGTGTGCTCAGAGTTTTTGTACAACCTTCTGTGCAACCTCAGGACAGTTGCCTGGCTGGGTGTCAGGGAGGCAGGAGTGATTGCTGCATGAGAATTCCCCAGTTTCTCTCTTTTCACTTTTTCTTTTTGAGAAATTCCTCCTACTCAATCCTGCTGCTCCATACTCTGGCCTGTCCTCTCCCACAGCCCAATTCTCCAGCCAGACTGGTGACTATGGGGGTCAGTGTCCATCACTGTGAGACTCTCAACTCTCCCCAGCTGGCAATCATACACTCCACGGGTGATCACAGCCCCTGTGTGTTTGCCTCTTTGTGTGTGTGTGTGTGTGTGTGTGTGTGTGTGTGTGTGTGTTTATTTCTTATATCAGACTGCTGTTATTTTTTAAATATTTTATTTATTTATTTTCAGAGAAAGGGAGGGAGAAAGAAAGGGGAGAATCATCAGTGTTTGGATGACTTTCATGCACCCCCAACTGAGGACCTGGTCTGCAACCCAGGCATGTACCCTGATTGGGAATCAAACTGGTGACTCTTTGGTTCAAAAGCCAGTGCTCAATCCACTGAGCCACACCATCTAGGTCCTGAGATGCTTTTTATATGATTATTTCTTTTATCATCCTTTACCAAAAGTCAAGGGTATAATACTGACTTATACTCCGTGGATTACATATGTGGACTCTTTAATACTATGCAACATTAAAAAACATTCCTTGGTTGTAGAAAGTTTTCACAAGATACTGAGCTATGTTTAGATGGGCTTTACACAGTGATTATACACATTTATTTGTATGGTCCATTCTGCATATCTTACTTGGAACCTGTAGAAGCATTAGGCTGTTGGATGAAGATTCAGATAACCCAATTGAGTCCACATTGATCTAAGATTGTACTTCTTGCCTGATTACAATTCATATGTCCACTTACAGAATACAGAACAATTATTATGAGCAACCACAGTAACACTATTAAATACTGTAAACTTGAGTGTCAAACTACCACAATTTAAATCCTAGCTTAATTATATTTTATCTTTGAGACTTTATGAAAGTTACTACTTTAAGTCTCAATTTCCTAATTTGCAAAACAGGAAAATACTCTTCTCTATCTTGTAAGATAGTAGTGAGGACTAAATAAAATAATTCATGCAAAGCACTTAGTACAATGCCTGGCACACAGTTTGAGTGCAATAAACCACAACCTTTACTATCATTATTCCCTCCAGGAGACATTTCAATAAGGAAATAGTCAGGTTACATGAGCCTTCATGGCCTTATTGCTCTTCTAACTGATAGTTGTTCATATAGAGGCTCAACTTTGATTAGGAAGCCTGACTTAACTCTACAATTTGGCTTTCTTTGATGTTATCATGATAACAGTAATGACATTTTATGCCTAGGTCATAGCAACTGGTAATAATACTTTTCTTCTTGATATATTATAAGTGCTAGTTGTAGCAAATGAAGCTGTGGATGTTACACTAAGAAACTATTAATATCTATTTTGAAACAAAAGTTAGGGGGCACTGTGGATTTCATTTGATGATATAATAACTTTTATTTCATTTGTTGCCTTATGTGTGAACCATTCCATACAGATAAAATGGAGTAGGAAAATAATTATATCAGTAGCTTTAAATAAAGTAAAATATATTTACCAAACATGTATTGTACACCAGGTGCCTTTGAGAATGTATGGATATATAAGATATGCCTAAGGGAGCTAATGATCTGGTTGGATAGATAATAGATATAGGGATGCATATAAACTTTGGTAACAAATATTGAAGTTATAGTGTCAGTCAGCAACAAGACAAATATTTCCAGCATAAAGGGCAAACTGGTTTTGGCCCTTAAAAAAAACTATGGGGATACAGGAAGGGAGAATGAATCTTCAAGTATAGAAACTTATTGGAATACATTATGAACAAATGATATGTACAGGAGTTTAACTGGGCCTGGGTTTTTCTTCAGGAAATATTTGGATATAAAGGTGAGATTGTGAAGGGTATTTCAAGTGGGGGTAATGAGTGTGATTTTTGTTCCTATAATTGGGTGTTACTGAAGGCTTTATAGAAAAGGTGAAAAATGAGGAAAATAAAAATTTGGGGAAATTATTTGAACCCAATTCATTGGGCTGACTGAAAGAAGAAAAGTCAAGAATTAGGCTATGAAATTATCGAAGGAGTTGGGAAAATGTGGAGAAATTTCAAATAATCAGGAGACCTAGAAAGTTTGAACTGGGGTGTGTGTGTGTGTGTGTGTGTGTGTGTGTGTGTGTGTTTAATATCAAAAGTTGAGTTGTAATTATATGTGTGATGAAATAAAAAGTACACAGAGTTCATGAAAGAGTAGGGCCTGGAGTTTCTAAAGTTATTCTCATCAACATATATGATAGAGGAAGATAGTAGAGGAGTAAATAGAAGCCACACTAACCTCCTCCCAGGACCAACTTGGAATTATAACTAAATTGTGGAGAAATTACCCAGAAACAAACAACTGAACAATAGCCAGAGAGAAGCCTTATAACCTCTGACAGACAACCTGCTTGATAAGGGGTGCAGTAGAGACTCGAGGAGGCTGGCTGAGCACTACTGGAAGCAGTACTGGAGGGATACTTAGACAGCAGGTTGGATCCTTCTGGGGAGAATGGGGTGTAAACCATAAGCTAGGATTCCCAGCCTAGATCACCAAAGCCCAAAAAGTACACAGAGAACAAATAGCAGTGAAAAGCGACAGGGTTGCCCTCTGCCAGAGATGGATGACTGGAGATGCAAAGAGTTGTCTCAAGAGCCAACGCACAAATTTTCATTTGCAGTCACTTACCCTGGGCACTGGCAAAAAAGCAGGATCAGAGTGGTCTGGAGATGCCTGAGGAGAAACTGGGGATGGAAACTTTGGAAGGTGTGGAAATGAGAGAATAGACACTGGAATCCCCGTACTGAATAATCTCTCAGAGGTAAGCAGCCATAATGCTCAGACAGACCACTCCCTTGAGAGCCACCAGCCCAAGGGAAAACAATAGCTTTAAATCCAGGAGGAACTATTCTCTGGGGTGCTTAAGCCTGACTGCTGAGTACAGACTGATTAATTAATAAACAAAGGAGTCACCCATAGCCAGTAGATACCTGGCAAAAGGTGGGGCAGAGTGTACTAGAGATGCTTGAGGAGAGACTTGGGATGGAGACTTTGGAGAGAGACTTGAGAGAGTAGTCGCCAGCATTCTGGTGTGGAGTCCACCCCAATTCAGCAGCAGCTATCTTTCTCAGGCAGACCATTGCCCTCTGAGCAGCAACAGCCTGAGAGGAAACAACAGACCTGACCCTAGGAGTGAATTTGCCCTGCACTACAGTGCTTAAACCTGACTGCTGAGTGCAGAGTGATTAGATTCACAACTGAAGGAGTCAGCCACAGAGGGTAGATTTCTGGCATTCTAGAAGTGCCTGCCTACGGTCAGATGGGGCAAACATCTGACATCACTGGAAGCTCATACAGAAATAAAGAAAATGACAGTGGTAAATACTAGAGGCTACTGAGCTTAAATACACTGTGATCTCCATGATTAATGATATTTTCAGTCTTAAGTATCTTTTTAAAATTTATTTCTTGTACAAAATATTTGTGAATATTAAGTCACTAGATATTATACTATAGTTTATTTCAATTCACATATTTCCCCACCCTTCCCTTACCCTAGTTTACATTTTCCTTCCTCTCATTAATTTTATTTTAAATCATTTTCTCTCTTCCTACAACTTGTTTCCATTCTGCACTTTTGCTCTTTCTCCCCGCTCTGGACACACAAAACCGATTTTCTCACATCCATTACCCTTGTATAAAATACCTGTATGTTTAAAATACATGTATTTTCTCTCCACCTTTAGCAATCTTTACTAGGTAGTTGTGGGTAGGGTAGTTGTTCTTGCATTTTTTAAAATTTTATCTCTATATCTTCACTAATCTTGTATTTCAAATATCAAGTATTACTGGTCCACTTTCCTCCACTTTTTTATCTCAAGTTTTCAATTTAGCCCTGTCTTAGCCTGTTCTTTTTTTTTATTTCTTATGCTTCTCTTTCATCCTACCCTTTTATTTTGTTTATTTTTCTTTTTCTCTCTCTCCATTTATCTCAAATTTTAATATTTCCCTGCCTTAGCCTGCTTTCTGTTCCTCATTCTTAGTATTTCCTAACACTCTATCACTTCAAAATCACCTTTCTTTAGTCTAGATATCTATTTGTCTTTGTTTTTTATCCCTCTTAATCCTGCACCACCTATATTAATATTAGCCCATTTGTTGATAGTGCTGTAGTGGATTTTTTTGTCTCCAATTTGGCTCCTATATTTTTATTATTTATTTAATTTCTTCCCTTCCATTTTCTTTCTTGCTCTGACTTTTTTATTTTATTTTATTTTATGTTTAAAAGTAATAATATATGGGAGTTTTTGAAGATGGTGGCAAGATAGGTGGAAGCTGATGCCACTTCCCCCTGTGCATGGGTGAAACACCTACTCGATCATCTGAGGAACAGAGTGAACATCCAATGGTATCACAGCTTATATGAAGATTGGAGGCCAAAAATTGTAGAGGACATTTAAAAATCAGATGGTAAGGAGAGTGCTTCAGGACAATAAGGTCCCTGGGACCAGCATGGGGACCAGAATGACTGCAGCCCTGGCCCAGGCACCTACTAATGTCTGCTACAGGATTCTTGGGAGAGAGCCAGGTCAACAAGGTTTGAGCAGCACCAGGAGGGACCTGGATGCTTTAAATTGTGGGGGGTGGAATAAGGATGAATTGACAAATACACAGGGGTGATATGTACCCACTGAGACTGTGGACGCCAGCTGGAAAGAGTTGGGCCAAGACAGACTCTGACCCAGTCAGTCCCCAGCTTGGTTGGAGTATTGGGCTGTGTGAGAGGCCAGGTACTCGTTTAAAGTGGCAGGATTGAATAGGAGGAATTTTTCAAAAAGGAAAAAAGGAGGAACTCAGTGGCTTTTTGGGGAATTCTCCCACAGCAACTGGTCCTTCCTCCTGCGTGCCCACCCTCCCCTAATGCAGTGTCTTCTCTCCCACAGCAGTGGAGGTTGAGTTCTCATGCCCACCACCCTGGGAATAGAATGTGCTTAACCCACCACCCAGACATCCACAGGCAGCCTTGGAGATGGCACACAGCAGACCCTACAGCCCAGAGGCTGTGCATCCCACCTGAGCAGTGGAGGCCGCACACCCACGCCCGCAAGCAGCCCAAGGAATCACACATACCTGACCCTCTGGCCCGCAGGTGCACATCCTGCACTATTACCAGAGACAGACCACTTATGCCTGCAGCCCTGGGGGTGAAGTACATTTAACCCTACCTCCCAGAGGCACTGTGCCCAACCCCAGTGCCCTGGGTGTGGCAGCAGGGAAGGCATGTGTCCTCATACACCATGGCAGCTAAAGGGGCGCTCTTGCCCTGCAGGGCTAACTGGCTCTCTAAGAAGAAGGCAGAGATGCCCCCTGCAAAGGGAAGATGCAGGGCTCAGTGAGTAAGCAATCCCCAGAAAGACTTAAGTAAGTGTGGGCACTGAACTACCCTGAAGAGACTCTGAGAGCCCCTGGAATCTAGGACAGCAAAGAGAGAGAAGGTGGTGTGTGAGTTGCCCATAAATGGTGTGCCTCAAGGACAGCACAACTGCTGGACTGAAGGTGTACAGGCTATGCTCAGAAGGGCACTGTAGGCCTGGCAGCAAACTGAGGAACTGGGCTGGAGGCTGGGAACCTACAAAGAGAGCAGCTCAAGAAGGAAGAAATGGGAAACCAATCTGCCCTCTACCTGCTGCATCCAAGAACACCAACAGAACTGTCTTGGCCTGTTTAAAGCCAGGAGGAGACCCTTTTTAAAAATTCTTTCTTTCTTTCTTTCTTTCTTTCTTTCTTTCTTTCTTTCTTTCTTTCTTTCTTTCTTTCTTTCTTTCTTTCTTTCTTTTCTTCTCTCTCCTTGTATTTTTCTCCTTTCTTTATTTTTTTATTTCTTCTTCCTTACATCATCATCATCATCATCATCATCATCATTATTATTATTATTATTATTTCCCAAAAAGGAGACAAATAACCTGGAGTTGTGAAAGGACCAGAGTTAGACTCAAAGAGAGGTCATCTCAACAACTGAGACTGAGACAAATTTAACTTTGCAACTCCAGAGAACTTGCAAGTTATTGTATATTTGTAGTATTACTTTTCATTATTCTAACATCTTTTGCTTTATTAGTATTTTTGTATTTCTCTTCTTTCTGTTTAGTCTTCTTTGCTTGGCTTATTAAATTACATTGTTTGACTGGTTTTTCTTGTTCATCTTTCATAGTTTATTTTTATTTTTATTTTAAAATATTTTATTTATTTATTTGTTTATTTACTTACTTACTTATTTATTTATTTATTTATTTATTTATTTATTTATTTATTTTAGAGAGAGGGGAAGGGAATCAGAAAGAGAGTCAGAGAAACATCAATGTGTGGTTGCTCTCACATGCCCCCAACTGGGGACCAGGCCCGCAACCTAGGCATGTGCCTTGACTGGGAATCGAACAGGTAACCCTTTTGTTTGCAGGCCTGCACTCAGTCCACTGAACTACACCAGCCAGGGCCATAGTTTATGTTTAATTTTCCATCTTTCACCTCACTTGGGCTCCAATAGCACATTACTCTATATCTTGTACATCTTATTCTTGTTATTCAGGTCACATAGATTCTGTCATGTGATTTTTGCTTCACAACTATTGTAAATAATTGCTGTTCCATACAATTTTAAGTACTACACAGCACCCCTCCCAAATCTTAACTCACTTCACAGTTTCCTGAACTTTATTACTGTGTTTGTTAACTCAATTCTCTCATACACTACACCTATTTTCTATCTTTTACTGTCACTTACCACATAATCTGACATCCCCAAATCTCACAGCTTTCTAGATCCAATTCACAATCTGCAAACCCCCCAAAAGTCTTATTTTTTCTGCCCTTTTAAAAAAGTGGTATGTTGGGGAAATAATTATGATTAACACTAGAAATATCCAAAGGATCTCCTATCTCTTCACTACAGGCTGGTACTTTAAATATTATAGAATACACTCTTGCTGTCTTAAACAATTTTGCCTTCTCCCTCCAACTAATCACAAAAAAGAATATGTGGGAGTTGTGAACAATAGTATACCTGCTGGAAAAGGAAACCCACCAACAAAGGAACCATCAACAGACAACAACATAAGAAGGTGAAGGAGGGAGTGAAAGCCACACTAACCTCAACCCAGGACCAATCTGGAAATAAAACTAAATGGTGGAGAAATTGCCCAGAATAGATAACTGAATGAGAAAGAGAGAGAAGCCTCAAAACAATGTACAGAGAGAAGAACCAACTTCAACACAACCTGTACACACATTCACAATAGAATACAAGATGTGGTGGACAGAATGACCCTCAGTTGACCAGCTGGAGGGAAGGGCCTATCAAGGAAAGATCCAACAGCTATCAAAACCCAAAGTCCTACACAGAACCAACATAAATGACAGCCCAAGACCAGTGAGCTCAGGAGATCAAGGAGATTGTACCACTGAATCTCACAGGCCTTCTACCATAGAAGTTCACACCATAAACCCAGGGAATAATAACATATCAATTTAAAAAGCAGAGGTTAACAAGAAGAGTCTCATAAATAATTAGAAGACAAAGAAACAATCACTAAATTAAAGGAAATGGTGAAACTTCAGAAAGAATGTTAAATGACATAGAGGCGAGTCAACTATCAGATAATGAATGCAAGGCAATGGTTATCAGGAAGCTCAATGAGATCACAGAGAATCTCCAAAACTACAGGGAAACTACAATGAACTTACTGCAAACTATATCAACATGAAAAATAAAATTGAAACTATCAACAATGGCCAAGAGGAAATAAATAATACAGTTTCTGAACAGAAGAATATAGTAGAAGGAATCAAAAGCAGGCTGGATGAAGCACAGGATCAGATCAGTGAACTGGAGAACAAGGAAGAAAAAACCACCCAGAAACAGCAAGAAAAGGAAAGCAGGCTCAGAAAGATCAAAGAAGGATTAAGGGAAATGCAGGGCAACATGAAATGTAATAATATTAGTATAATAAGATACTAAAAGGTGGAAAAGAAGAGCAAGGGATAGAAACCCTGTTTGAAAAAGTAATGATGGAAAATTTTCCTAATTTGATGAGAGAAAGTCACACAAATCCAGGAAACACAGAGAGTCCCAATCAAGAGGAACCCAAAGAGGCCCACTTCAAGATACATTATAATTAACGTGGCAAATTTCCAAGACAAAGAGATGATCTTAAAGGCAGCAAGGGACAAACAGGAAGTAACGTACAATGGAGCCTCAATAAGACCAGCAGCTGACTTCTCAGTGGAAATGCTCCAAGCCAGAATAGAATGGCAAGAAATATTCCAAGTCATGAGAACCAGAAGCGTGCAACCAAGATTATTTTATCCAGCAAGGCTCTCAATTAAAATGGAAGGCCAAATAACTTGTAAGTATGACATATGGACATGAACTAAAGGGGGCAGGATGTGAGTTGGAGGGGGTGTGAAGAGTGGAGGGGATTGAATGGGAGGAAATGGGACAACTATAATAGCATAAACAATAAAATATATGTTAAAAAATAAAATTGAAGGCCAAATATGGAGTTTACCAGAAAAAAGAAGCCTCAAAGAGTATGCTACCTTCAAACAAGTTCTGCAAGAGATATTAAAGGGTCTGCTTTAAGAACAGTAGGAAAAAGAGTAAGAGAGAAAAGAACACATAGGTAAGAAAAATGGCAATGAATGAGTACTTATCTATAATAACCTTCAATGTAAATGGATTAAATATTCCAATCAAAAAACGTAGAATAGTTGAATGAATAAGAAATCATGAATCACCACCTGGCTTGGATAAAGTAGTCTTCCTTAGAGGCCTAGTGAGGGACAAATGCCATATGATCTCACCTTTAACTTGAAAATAATCAACAAAAGAAAAAAAGTAAAATATAACCAAAGTCATTGAAATTAAGAACAATCTAACAATAGCCAGAGGGGATGTGGGAGAGGGCAGTGGGGAGAAGTATTTTCAGGAACTACTATAAAGAACACATGGACAAAACCAAAAGGAAAGGTGGAAGCAAGAGAGGGAAGTGATTTTGGAGGGAGTAGGGGGGAAGGGTGGGGACAAAATACAGACAAATGTAATTGAACAACAATAAAATAATTTAAATTTAAAAAGTTTAAAAAAGCCTTTTCAACTAAAAAAAATCACGAATCACCCATATGCTGCCTACAAGAGACAAACCTCAGAATAAAATACCTGCACAGAGGGAAAGCGCAGGGCTGGAAACAAACATTCCAAGCAAATGGACAGGAAAAAAAAAAGCTGGGATAACAATACTCATATCAGACAAAGTAGAGTTGAAGAAAAAGAGTCATGAAAAGAGACACAGAAGGTCACTTCATAATACTCAAGAGAAGAATCCATCAAGAAGACATACACATTGTAAATATGCATTCACCCAACATAGCAGCATCCAAATACATAAAGAAATTCTTGGAGGACTTCAAAAAAGACATTGACAGCAACACAATTATAGTAGGTGATTTCAACACCCCACTGTCAAAAACAGACAGATCTTCCAAGCAAAATATCAACAATGTTATTGTGGCATTGAACTATATTTAGATGAAATAGACTTAACTGATATATATATATATAGAGAGAGAGAGAGAGCCCTTCATCCCGAAGAAGCTAAATACACATTCTTTTCAAATGAACATGGAACATTTTCAAAGATGGAACACATGATAGGACACAAAACAAGCTTTGAGAAATTCACAAAAATTGAAATCATATCAAGCATTTTCTCTGACCACAAGGGACTGAAACTATACACCAACCTCAAGGAAAAAACTCAAAAACACTCAAACTCATGGAAACTGAACAGCATGCTATTAAACAATGAATGGGTCAAGAATGAAATTAGGGAAGAAATCAAAAATTTTCAGGAAACAAATGAAAATGGACTCACAATAATCTGAAACCTATGGGACACAGTAAAGGCAGAACTGAGAGGGAAATTCACAGTGATATAGGCCCATCTAAAAAAGATAGAAACATTTCAAATAATCAGCATAACCCTATGCCTACAAGAACTCAAGGAACAACAACAAAGACAGCCCAGAGTAAGTAGAAGGAAGGAAATAACCAGATCAGAGCAGAATTAAATGACATAGAGACTAAAAGCACAATTCTAAGTATCAATGAATCCAGGAGCTGGTTCTTTAAAAAGAAAACCAAAATCTACAAGTTTATAACCAGAATCATCAAGAAAAAAAGAGAGAAGATACATATAAACACAATCAGAAATGAAAGAGGAGATATTACACCTGATACCAGAGAAATACAAAGGATTGTAAGAAATTACTATGAAGAACTAGATGCCAAGAAATTAGAAAACCTACATGAAGTGGACAAATTTCTACAAAAGTATAATCTTCCAAAACTGAATGAAGAAGCAGAAAGCCTGAAAATACCAAAAACAACTGATGAAGTTGAGGCAGTATTCTTTGTAATATTAGCATTCTTTGTATCTGGAGGCATTTTACAAATGTGGAATTGAGTGAAGAATCACAAGGCAATATAGGTTAAGTGATAGTTGAGTTCAGGGGAAGCACCTCCCATTTTTATAGTACACGTCCTGAGGAGGAGAGAATGGAATTTGGGTGAGAAGGTCCTGGAAGTACCCTGGATTTGGTCCAACCCCTTTCTCAACTTGTTGTCACATTATCATTTTTTTTACACTTTAACTGCTGGATTCTTTCTTATGCCTTTACATGACCAACTGTGTCATCATCATCCTGTGCCACATAGACAACTTGTGGCTAGACGCTGTGAACTTCAGACCCACAGTCAATTGTAAAAATACAGCTAAGGGACCCTTGCTAGAGCCACCTAATTATTTTTCCATTTGTTTTGCTAATGTATTTAAACTTCCTTACATTATTATTACATGACATGGATAGCTGGAGAAATACGTCATGGATGAAAAATTGAAAGTTTTGAATTTAAATAATCTAAAATGCCTTTACTTTCCTCATCTGTAATGTTGAGTTAAGAAGCATTCATTTCAAACATTCCTTTTGGGAATTAAATGTAGTATGGGATGATTAAAGAAGAACACACTAATTTTAAAACACCGTGTTTTAGATAATTAAAAATAATATTAGACTAACTGCAAAACAGGCTTCCTTGATAGATATTTATAGACCATTGTGTTTAAAACTAAAAGGGCTCACATTTTTCTCTATATTATATGGAAAAATTTCCAAGATAAATCTTGTAGTAGGAGAAAAAAATAAACCTCAATAAATTTAAAAGTTCAGTTATGTTAACCATAATTTCATTTTCATTTTAAACAGACTCTATTCATTTATTTTTAGAGAGGGTGCATGGAAATAAAAAGAGAGGGAGAAAAATGTCAGTGTGTGGCTGTTTTTCATACACCACCAACTGGGGACCTGGTCTGCAGTCTGTGCATGTGCTCTGGCAGGGAATCTAACTGGTGATGCTTCATTAGCAAGCTGGCTCTGAATCCATGGAGGCAGACCATGCAGGGTTATGTTAACCATATTTCTTTTACCACAGTTGTAAGAAACTGGAAGTCAAATATAGGAAAAAAATACAAACAGTACATTTAGAAATTAATTAGCATACTGTGAAACACTCAATAAAACAAAAATTAACACAAGAAGATTCAGCTGGTGTGCCTCAGTGGACAGAGAACCAGCATGTGAACCAAGTGGCTACTAGTTTGATTCCCAATCAGTGCACATCCTTGAGTTGCAGGCCCATCCCCATAGGGGGTGTGTGAAGGCAACCACACATTGATGAATCTCTACTTCTCTTTCTCTCTCCCTTCCTCTGGTCTAAAATAAATAAATATAAACAAACAAACAAACAAGTAAATCTGTTAAAAATTAAAAGAAACTGAAAACCCACAACTACACTCAGACAAATAAAAATTCAAATATGGCCTTAGAAAACCTACCTTTATCAGAAGCTCTAATAAAAGGAGCCTACAGCAATATAGTTCAAACTAAACAGCAAAAACATTGCAATAAAATTATTTGAGTTTTTTAATACATTAGAAAAATAAATAACAAACAAAAAGGTAAGTTGAAATAAAAATAAAACAAAGATCAGTGTCATACAAAATATATGAGAAAAAAATTAAAGACTAATAAAGTGAATGGTTCCAATTTTGAATTGGTAAATACATTTGAAAAGTCTCTAATAGGAGAAATCAAGCAGTAAAAAGACAAAACAAAATAAATGAAACCAAAAAAGGAGACACAACAATCAACACAATAAAAACACAAAGCATTTTTAAAGAATACCATCAACAATCATATACAACCAATTTGATCATTTCATAAAATAGAAAAAATTTAAATCATACACCCTTTGAAGGTTAAATAATGACAAATCACACTATCTGAACAAACCTATTACTAGCAATATATTTGAATCATTAATTATAAAGCTCTAAAAGAAAAGCACTGGCTCACACAGACTTACATGGGAATTCGAATAAATACTTAAAAAATGATTAGTACATATCATGCTAGACTAATCCATAAATTGAGGACGTTCACTTACAAATTGTTTTATGAGGCCAGCATCACTATGATATACAAACTAATGAAAGAGACTGCCAAAAAAAAAAAAAAAAAGACTCACTTGCCTTTATTCTTGATAAATGTACAAACTGAAGTTCTCAACAATATATACCAAACCAAACTGAATGATATATTAAAATGATTATACGGGGGTGGTGGTGGACTGGAATGGGAGTAAAAGACAGAAAAGTGTGCTTGAACAATTAAAATTTGAAAAAATGATTATACATACTGATGAACTGTGAATTATACCAGTGATGTAAGAAAGGTTCAACATCCATGAAACAATCGATGTGGTACAGCACATCAAAAGTAGTACACTGTTGGTGGGAGTGCAGACTGGTACAACCACTATGGGAAACAGTATGGAATTTTCTCAGAAAACTAAGAATGGACGTGCCTTTTGACCCGGCAATTCCACTGCTAGGTTTATATCCTAAGAACCCAGAAATACCAATCCAAAAGAACCTATGCACCTCAATGTTCATAGCAGCACAAGTTACAATAGCTAAGTGTTGGAAGCAACCTAGGTGCCCATCAGTAAATGAATGGATCAAAAAATTATGGTACATGTACACAATGGAATTCTATGCAGCAG
>PVKM010004606.1:0-51458 GCA_004027735.1 Carollia perspicillata
CCCTGCACACCCCCTCCCCCCCACTCTCCCCTGCTTTAGTTCATGTCCATGTGTCATAAGTTCTTTAGCTTCTACATTTCCCACACTACTCTTGCCCTTTCCCTGTCTATTTTCTACCTACCATCTATGCTACTTATTCTCTGTACCTTTTCCTCCTCTCTCCTTCTCCCACTCCCCTGTTCTCCCACTCCATGTGATCTCCATTTCTGTGATTCTGTTCCTGTTCTAGTTGTTTGCTTAGTTTGTTTCTGTTTTTGTTTTAGGTGTGGTTGTTAGTAATTGTGAGTTTGCTGTCATTTTACTATACATATTTTTATCTTCTTTTTCTTAGATAAATCCCTTTAACATTTCATATAATAAAGGCTTGGTGATGATGAACTCCTTGAACTTGACCTTTTCTGGGAAGCACTTTATCTGCCCTTTCATTCTAAATGAAAGCTTTGCTGGATAGAGCAGTCTTGGATGTAGGTCCTTGCCTTTCATGACTTGGAGTACTTCTTTCCAGCCCCTTCTTGCCTTCAAGGTCTCTTTTGAGAAATCAGCTGACAGTCTGATGGGAACTCTTTTGTAGATGACTGTCTCCTTATCTCTTGCAGCTTCTAGGATTCTCTCCTTCATTTTGATCTTGGCTAATGTAATTATGATATACCTTGGTGTGTTCCTCTTTGGGTCCAACTTCTTTGGGACTCTTTGAGCTTCCTGGACTTCTTGGAAGTCTATTTCCTTTGCCAGATTGGGGAAGTTCTCATTTATTATTTGTTCAAATAAGTTTTCCACTTGTTGCTCTTCCTCTTCCCCTTCTGGTACCCCTATAATGAGGGTGTTGGAACGTTTAAAGATGTCCTGAAAGTTCCTAAGCCGCCTCATTTTTTGTAGTTTTCATTTGGTTTCCTCCAGCTTTTTAATTTAACATTTTCAAATCTATAAAAGCTGAAAGAGCATAATAATGAACAAGTGTATGCCTACTTAACATTTTGCCACATTGACTTTTCTCTCTGCTACACACATTATCTTTTGAGGCTAAATAATTTAAAAGCGCAAACATCTTGACATTAATGCCTAGATATTTCCTTAGCAAGTATCTTTTTACAGTAAAGAGGTTCTCTTACAAATAACCACAATAACATTATCACACCTAGGAAATGAATAATTATTTAATAATATATAATGTGCCTTGGCTGGTGTAGCTCAGTGGATTGAGTGAGGGCCTGTGAACCAAAGGATTGCTGTTCGATTCCCAGTCAGGGCACATGCCTGGGTTGCAGGCCAGTTCCCAACAGGGGACACATGAGAGGCAACCACACGTTGATATTTCTCTCCTTAACCCTTCCCCTCTAAAGATAAATAAATAAAATCTTAAAAAAATAATACATAATGTATAATATCATTAATTACATCTGGTTTAAATCCACATTCAGATTTTCCCAGTGGTTTACAAAATGTCTTTTTAGTCTCCCAGTCCAGTCAGGGTTCCTGATTTATCCTATTTATGTATTGTCAGTGAAGCATGGTACCGAGTGATAACCCATTTCTTTTTAAAAAGATTTTATTTATTTATTTTTAGAGAGATGGAAAGGGAGGGAGTAAAACACAGATTGGTTGCTTCTCACATGCTCCCAACTGGGGACCAGGCCTGCAACCCAGGCATGTACCCTGACTGGGAATGGGACTGGCAACCTTTTGGTTCCCAGTCTTGCACTCAGTCCACTGGGCCACACCAGCCAGGTCTCCATTTCTTAAGTGATTATTTTCTCAGGTGTATTTGACAGTCAGACTGAGAATATTTTTATTGACTGTAGAGAGTAAGTAAGGGTGAGAGAGAGAGAGAGACAGATTGATGCGAGAGAGAAATATATTAGTTGCTTCCTGCATGTGCTTGACCTGGGATTGAGCCTGCAACCTAGGTATGTGATGTGACCAGGAATCGGGCAGGCAGTGTTTTGACATTTGGGATGATGCTCCAACCAATTGAGCTACCTGGCCACAGCACATTAAACATTTTCTTTGGGTCAGCTTTTTATACTAACTTACTGAATTTTTTTCCTCCAATCAAGGTCTCATTTTTTAATTTTTAATTAATTAATTTATATATTTTTTTATTTATTTATAGAGAGAGGGGAAGGGAGTGAGAAAGAGAGAGCGAAACATCAATGTGTGGGTGCCTCTCATGTGGTGTCCATTGGGGACCTGGCCTGCAACCCAGGCATGTGCCCTGACTGGGAATCGAACTCGCAACCCTTGGGTTCGCAGCCTGCGCTCAATCCACTGAGCTACACCAGCCAGGGCTCATTTTTTAATTTTTAAAAAATTCCCTGTGATGGGGGGAGTGTTGAGGCAATGGTGGAAAAAATACCCTTGTATTTTCAGAAAAATCTAGGTGGTAATTAAGGAACAAATCCTTGTTAATTAAAATAGGCCATTTGCTATTTTATTATCACAGAAGTATTTGCATTTTTTAAATAGATTTATTTCTTTATTTTTAGAGGGAGGGGAAAGGAGGGAGAAAGAGGAGAGAAACATTGATGGGAGAGAGAAATGTCGATTGGTTACCTCCAACCAGGGACCAAACCTGCAACCCAGGCATGTGCCCTGACCAGGGAATCGAACCTGTGACCTTTTGCTTTGTGGAATGACGAGTGAGCCACACTGGTGTGGGCTTTTTCGTTTTTTAAACACAGAAACAATTTGAGCTATTTAATAATCCTAATGCTTATTTCATTTTACTGAAAGATCCTAGCTATAATGGGATATAGCTAGCATACCATAAACTAATTTATATACTCTGATAGTCTAGCCATCTGTGGGGCAAAAAGATGACCAGTGTTACAAAGGATTTTATTGCAGTAATAGTTGGCCATAGGTGTACAGTTTGATAAATGCTAAACATCATTGAATTGTGCACTTAAAAAGGATGAACTTTATGATATTCATTGTATCTCAGTAAAGTTATTTAAATTGATTGAATTAATAGGTAATATTTTGAAATGAACAGTATCAGCAGAAAAAAAAGTGGTCAGTATACAATAATCTTAGAGTTGCTACCATTTATGGTTGCTATCAGGATCTGGACAAAGCACTTGAGGTACATTATCTTGTTTGGTGCTCTTTACAGGTTTGGGAAAGAGTCAAGTACTTGATGAGGATTACCTAATCTATTAATTTGGGGTATCCAGGTCTGTGTGACTTTCAAACTCATAACCACAGTACTGTACTGCTTTCCCTATCTTAAATACTGCTGTCTGGGAATACAGCCAAGTACTACATGATGACTCAAACAATGTCCACATTTGTGATATATAATGCTGGGATTTTGCACTGGGTGGGGAATGAGGAATGGGTATGAGGTGGGGTCCTTGAACTTCTGTGCCTGGTTCCACTAGGCCTCTTTAAAATATTTATTTTTAGAGAGAGGGGAAGGGAAGGAGAAAGAGTGGGAGAGAAACATTAATGTATGGTTGCCTCTCATGTGTCCCTTACTGGGGACCTGGCCTGCAGCCCAGGCATGTGCCCTGACTGGGAATTGAACCAGTGACCTTTTGCTTCACAGGCCTGTGGTCAATCCACTGAGCTACACCAGCCAGGGCATCCACTAGGCCTCTTTATTTAATTCAGACAATTTTTATCTACGGTATTTTGCTGTGTGTAATCGCACTTTTTTGCCCAAATTTTTGAGGGAAAAAATAAGGATGCGGATTATACATGGGTAATGCCTGATATATCTGTTCTTGGTGTTTTGCAATTATTACATAAAATTTCTTGTACCATAATATGTTAAAAAATAAATGCTAACATTTCGTCATAACACAAAAACCAAGTCTTTGATTATAAATAAGTAAAACATTGAATTAAAGTTAAAATGAAAGATTTTTTTTAAGGAATTTTATTTATTTATTTTTAGAGGGTAAGGGAAGGAGAGAGGGAGAGAAATATCAATGTATGTATGGTTGCCTCTCATGCGTCCCCTGCTGGGAACTGGCCTGCAACCCAGGCATATGCCCTGACTGAATTGAACCGCGATCCTTTGGTTCACAGGCCCAAGCTCGTTCCACTGAGCTACACCAACGAGGGCTAAAATGAAAGATTTTTTTTCCTGAAAGTTTGAGTCAAAAACAGCACACAGCAAAATACAGTATCTTATGTATTGGGGTTTAGTCAGAGGTTTGGTTGGATTTCACTTTTGCTAGATTTGATAGATTGATATAATTTGATATCAAAAGTTGATAGATTTTAGCAGTATGCTGGAAGAATAACAGTCCTCAGTTTCTCAATTTACATAGTTCACACAGGTAAATAGGGCATGAAGTTTCAGTGAACTAGAGGCAGTTATTGATAAAGTAGTTGATAAAGGTGCTTTGTAACTGCTGGGTTGTATAAGAGGGGACTGCCAATAAACCAGAATTTATTAAAAATTGTGTATTCTTA
Source organism: Carollia perspicillata (assembly GCA_004027735.1). NCBI lineage: Eukaryota > Metazoa > Chordata > Mammalia > Chiroptera > Phyllostomidae > Carollia > Carollia perspicillata. Next base: position 4,423 of record PVKM010004606.1, read on the forward strand.
CATGTATAAACCTCAGTCAACTTAAAATACTCTCCATTTGATGCAATACACCCATCTTGGTGTTTTTTCCATTACTTAAAACAGTTTTTGAACTCATCAGTTTTGATGTCTTTTTTTAATTTCACCTCTTCCACATCGGCCAAACATTTTCCTTTGAGGAAACAAGAAATGGTGCTGGGGAGAGTTTGGGTGAGTAGGGAGGGTAGGGCACAGGGGTCATGCCATTTTTTGGTTAGAAATTGCTGAACACTCAGCATGTTGTGGGCAGATGTGCTTGTAAATCACCCATTGTGAAATGGGCAGATGTACTGCAAGAGTCTTAAAAAAAATTGCTGAAGCTGAATGCAGCCTCTCACACCATTAGCTGGTACGCTGATAGAGATGGGTTCCTAGAACACTCACCTAGCTGGGAAATGCTGTATAACAAGGGGCCCGCCCTCCAGAAGGTAATTCCAGTGTTTTTTTGAGTCCTCTCCTCATGTATGTGACAGATTGGCATCAAAACTAGTATTGGACATGGCTACCTAATTTCCTCCTAGAAGACAAGGAGGCTTTTAAGTATAATATTCCGATACCTCTGAATTGATGGCAGAGAATGTAAAGGAAGACATAGGTTTAAGAAGCCTTAAATCCTTTATGACTTAAATGTGTGTGGGAAGAAATGATAGCATTAAAAGAATGGCTTAAAGGTTTTTGAGCTCTGGAACACTTGACAAATATTGGTCACTTGGAAAATTTTGGAAGTTTTCAAATGAGATGATTTTGAATGAATTTCATTATAGATATGGTACCCTAGTGGGCTGAATATCTGGAGAGACACAAAGTCTTTAGCTTTGGTTCGAAGTTGGAGGCAATTACTAATGCCAGTAGCAAAATTTCTATAGGAAGGGAGAATGTGCTCTAGAATTTAAGTTTGATGTTTCAGGGGTAGAAGAATGTGATGTCATTGAGGATTTGAGAACAGAGAACAAGGATGATGTGTCTGAGAAGCCAGGTGAGGAAAGGGATGAAATCTAGTGAATGCCAGAGACAGATGAAAGAATGAGAACAGAAGAAAGGTTTAGGTGATTTGCCATTGCCTTAGATTAGGAGGAGGCCGTTGGTGACATAGGGAGTAGCATTTTTCCTATTGTTGGCGTGATAGAGCGATGGAAACCAGACTGAAAGTTAAGGGGATGTTTAGTGAGGAAATAGAGGAAATACATGTATTCTTTTTGAGAAATATAGCTTAAGTGATCATTGCTTACAAGATAGAACATGCAGTTTCCAAGAGTGCTTTAAAGGTAATATTTATAAGCCTTTGTTTTTTATTGTTTTTCAAGTACAGTTTTCTGCCTTTCCCCCGCCACCCCTTCCCACTACCCCAGCCCTCCCCCATATAAGCCTTTGTTTTTGAGATTAATTTGCATATAGAGAATAGTTGTGAGAAGGAATAGGATATGAGTTACTTTCTCAATAGTAGTGGTAGAAGATTTACTTATTAAGGAATTTTGTATTTGGTAATTGAATTAAAACTGAGCCTGGTGTGTAAGTGATAGGTATGCCAACATTAAATGGATTTACATGACTATGTTTTGATACATTCTCAGGTAAAACTGACATTTATTTATTATTTAAAATTTTTTTATTTATTGATTTAGAGTGAGAGGAGGAGGAGAGAGAAACAGGTTTGTTCTTCCTTCCACTTATTTATGCCTTTGTTGATTGATTCTTTTATGTGCATCCTTGGCAGATGGGGATGATGCTCTAACTAACTACCCAGCCAGGGCAACTGAAATTTTTTTTTTTTTTTAAATCTTATTTATTTATTTTTAGAGAGAGGGGAAGGGAAGGAGAAAGAGTGGGAGAGAAACATCAGTGTGTGGCTGCCTCCCATGCGTCCCCCACTGGGGACCCGGCCCGCAATCCAGGCATGTGCCCCGACTGGGAATCGAACCGGCGACCCCTTGCTTCACAGACCCGTGCCCAATCCACTGAGCCACACCAGCCAGGGCTGAAATTTTTTTAAAAGTTGCTTTTTGGCCCTAGTCAAGTGGCTCAGTTGGTCAGAGCGTCATCCCATTCGCTAAAAGGTTGCAGGTTTGATTCTCGGTCAGGGCACATACCTAGGCTGTGGTTCCACCCCCATTTGGGGTGCATACATGGGAGGCAGCTGCAGTATTTCTCTCTCTCATCTATGTTTCTCTCCGTTTTTCTCCCTCTCTCCCGCTCCTCTCTTCTCCATTTCCCTCTCCCTTCATCTTGCTTTAAAATCAGTGAACACATTCCCGGGTGAGTATTAAAAAAAACTAATAAAAAAAAAGTTACTTTTGGCACAAGTAAAATAGTAATAAGTATATCATTAGAAAAAACAAATATCCTTAAAAATACTATTCAAGATTTTATATCCTGGACTCTTGTGGACAGTTTAAGCACTGTAATGAAAAACTATGGGTCTGAGTACTTTTCTTTTTTTAATATTTAATTTATTCTTAGAGGGGGAGGGGGAGTGAGAGAAACATTGATGTGTGAGAGAAACATGAAACCATCCATCGGTTGTTTCTCTGTACTACACGCAGAGGCAACCCAGGCATGTGTCCTGACCAGGAATTGAAGTGGCGACCTTTCACCTGGCAGGATGTGACACCCAATCAACCAGTCAGGGCTGGTTCTGAGTACGTTTAAGAAGTTAGTATTTCTATTTTTGGCTTATAGTAATAGCTAGACATGATATAGCTGTCTTGGAATAGCGTAATAAGAGCTGTATTGAGCCTTTATAAATCAGTTGTGAAATATTTGTGTATTGTAACACTTGAGGACAAGATGATTCATGTGAAGCTGTGCAAAATGAAAATAACCTGATATATTATTGGGTTGGCCAAAAAGTATTACTTTTTTCCATACAGTGGCTCTAGTTGTGCTTAGTTGTCTTTAACTTCATTCGAAACAATTTCTTAAAATAGAATACTTTTATTTTTTTTTAAAGATTTTATTTATTTACTTTTAGAGAGGAGAAAGGAAGGAGAAAGAGGGAGAGAAACATCAACGCGTGGTTGCCTCTCTCATGCGCCCTACTGGGGACCTGGCCTGCAACCCAGGATGTGCCCTAGACTGGGGATTGAACCTGTGACTCTTTGGTTCACAGGCTGTCACTCAATACACTGAGCCACACTAGCAGGGCCATTAGAAACAATTTTGTTAAATTGTATTGTGACAGCTGTCATATCAGTGTGCATTTAAAAACTTATCAAAATTGATGAATTTTTGTGTAGCCATTTTAATATTGAAGATGGGAGAAAATATGCATTTTCGGCATATTGTGTTTTATTATTTCAAGAAAGGTAAACACAACTGGAATGCAAAAAAAGATTTATGCAGTCTATGGAGAAGGCGCTGTGACTGATCAGACGTATCAGAAGTGGTTTGCGAAGTTCCTAGGTACTATTGACGTTTTGATGAAATAATTCTTTGCTGTGGGGCTTGCTTGTCTTACGTGTTGGAAGATGTTTAGCAGCACCCCTGGCCTTTGTCCACTAGAAGCCAATGGCAGGAGATAGCTGACATACTCAAAGTATCCAAATCAGTCCAGTTACTGGTGAAAATGAAAACTGTATCTTATTTTACAGAAAAAACTGAACAGACTTTTTGGTCAGTCCAATAGTATAGGTTTTTACAAATTATTTTAATTATTATTATTTTTTTTTTTCAAGAAAAAGTGCTGTTAGGAGAAGGGGTAAGGCTGGTCATGAATAATGAGGGATTTTTCAAGGGATAAGAGGGCAAAGAATCATAAGGTAGCTGCTAAGATAGGATTCTGGGTAAAGACAGGGTTTAGATTCAAGAAGTTATGATTGGAGTGGGACATGTCTGGAAACCACCATAAGCAATTAGATACTTTTTTCTTTACTGACTTTTGTTAACCTGAAAGAGACATGTGAATATACCAAATAATTTTTGATGTTTTGTATTATTGAAGAGTTCTCCAGCACTCATTTTCTTTTTTTAAAAAAATTTTAATTGTTGTTCAAGTACAGTTTTCTGTCTTTTACTCCCATCCCAGCCCCCCACCCAGCCCTACCCTTCCCTCCCATTTCCACCCCCCCTAGTTTTTGTCCATGTGTCTTTCATACTTGTTCCTATAAACCCTTCCCCCTTTCCCCTGAAATTCCCTCCCCTCTGGACACTGTCAGCCTGTTCAGCACTCATTTTCCATTGGCAGATTATATTCACAGAATAGTGGACAACATTGCGGTTCCCTTGTCAGCCAATCCTGGGTGTAGGGGAGTTCAACCTTGTACACCAGCTGCTTGAGTCGTGACCCTGCCCCAGCAGCTGTGGAGAATAAAAGTATCAGCTTGGTCAGCTCCTGGCATACAGGGCACAAGCAGTGGAGTAAAATCAGTTGCTTCTCACACACACAGAACTGGGAACCTGGCCTTAAACCCAGGCATGTTCCCTGACCGGGAATCAAACTGAAGACCTTTTGGTTTGCAGTCCAGTGCTCAATCCACTGAGCTATACCAGCCAAGGAAGGCATGGGTATTTTCTTTTAAACTATTTTTTAATTTTTTTAATTACAGTTGATGTACAATATTATATTAGTTTTAGGTGTATAACTTATGGGTATTTTCTTATTAGAAAAATCAAGAACACAGATTGGAAGTTAAATAAAAATAATAAAACACAACTGGTACAAAAACATTACAATGTAGAGCCAAACAGAGCACCTGTGGGTATCCGAAAGTCTCTTACGCTAGGTGAGATTCTGACTCAGAACCAGGCCTTTTGCATCAGATATGAACTATGTGAGTGATGCCAACAGTAGTTATGTGGCTTTTTGTTTCTTTTTAAAATTTTATTTGTTTTTTAGGGAGAGGGGAAGGGAGGGAGAGAAACATCAATATGTGGTTGCCTCTCATGTGCCCTGCAACCCAGGCATGTGCCCTGACTAGGAATCAAACTGGCAACCCTTTGGTTCTCAGGCTGACACTTAGTCCACTAAACCACAACAGCCAGGGCTTCTTTTTTTAAATTTTTATTTATTCATTTTTCAGAAGGAGAGGAAGGAAGGCAGGGAGAGAGACAGAAAAACCAGTTTGTTTTTCCACTTAATTATGCATTCATTTGTTGCTTCTTTTATGTGCCCTGACTGGGGATCAAACCCACATCCTTGGCATATTGGGATGATGCTCTGACCAACTGGCCAAGGCTGGTAGTTGTGTGGTATTAAAGAAGAGGAAGCTGAGTTGGAGTCTATTGTATGTCTATAATTGAACAGTTAGCCTTGTAGCATAGCATAGTGGGTTAAGAGCCAGATGGCCTGGGTTTGAGTCTTGGCTTTATCACTTACTAGCAATGAAATCTGTATGTCTTAGTTTCCTGTTTGTAAAGTGGGAGTAATACTAGTATGTATCTCAGAGTGTTGTTGGGAAGGTTAATAATTTAATAGTATGTATACTATAAAACACTTCACTGGTGTCTGGCCCATAGTAAACAGTATGTGTTTGTTGTTATTATTACATAACTGGATTTAGCCTTTTGGGAGTGAGTGAATAAGACTACCTATCTGGTTTTGCCAGATAGTCCCAGCACCATTGGCTTCAGTACTGAGTGAACAGCAGGGGATTGTATGCACCAGGACTGGGGAATCAAACCCACAACCTAGGTATGTGCCCTCACTGGAAATGGAACCTGCAACCTTTTGGTTATGGGACAATGGTCCAACCAACTGAGGCACATTGGCAGGTCACTGAGGCGTTTTATCTTTTAAATAGTTCTTGGGAAAAGTAGCAGTTGATAAAACGTTTTCTAAAAATGTTCCTTTACAGAGAAAGTCATTGTAGTTTAATTAGGTTGGTTTATTCTGCTGGTTTACTTTTTTCAAAAAAAGATTTTATTTATTTCTTTTTAGAAAAAGGGGAAAGGAGAGAGAAAAAGAGGAGGTAGAGAGATATCAATGTATAGTTGTCTCTTGTGCACCCCCAACTGGGGACCTGGCCTGCAACCCAGGCATGTGCCCTGACTGGGAATCGAACCATAAACCATTTGGTTTGCAGGCCAGGACTCAATCCACTGAACCACCCCAGTCAGGGCTCTGCTTGGTTTACTTTTATGTTACAACTAATTTAGGCCATTCTTGTACATTAAATAATCCAGGAAGCTTTGAATGTTAATTTGAATGTGTTGACTCAAGTTTGACTCAAGTAAATTTTCGAAAATTAAAAAAAAAAGTTAAAAGAGGTAGTAGCAGGTCTTACCTGTGTCAAAATCTGTCATATCTTTTTAATTTATTTTGAATAAGGTGAGGTAAATGTGGGTTTTAAAATTTGGTTGGATAGATTAGAATAACCCAGTGCTTCCTTCAGCTCAAGAACCTGCGAAACGAATGTTTGAATTTCTGCTGAGTTATTTTTAGAATCTCTTGCTCTTGTCTGTTTCTATTCTAAGAAAATTCTCTTGGAACCTGTTCCAGGGCAGTGGAACTCTCAGGGGTGGAGAGTGATAGAGGGGATGGAAAACAAGTGTAAACTGAATTCCGATGGTCTGGCAACTAGGTGCTTATTGCAGAAGTGTTCCTATTTATTACATGTAACTGTTTCCAGAAAAGAGGGCATAGAATTTTCCCGTATGATGGTATGGTATGTTAAAGGTATTGATTTTTATAGTCTAGATTTCATGCCACTTTCATTTTCACAGTTCTTTGGTGGCAACAGTTTTTAAGGGTGTTGATAATTATTTTGGTAACATATGCTCTTTTCATGATTTATAAATTCACAGTGTCTAGAAGTTTTATATAAAATTCATATAAAAAATTTGTCAGAACCAGCCCTGGCTGGTGTGGCTTAGTGGATTGAGTGCCCGCTTGCGAACAAAGGGTTTCTGGTTCGATTCCCAGTCAGGGCACATGCCTGAGTTGTGGGCCAGGTCCTCAGGATGGGGCACGTGACAGGCAACCACTCATTGATGTTTCTCTCCCTCTCTCCCTCCCTTCCCATCTCTCTAAAAATAAATAAATAATGGAGGCAGGTGCACTTAAACAACAATTAAAAAAAATGAAAAAATAAAATAAAAATAAAAATAAAATCTTAAAAATATTATCTGAACCGTACATCCTGTTAACTTGATATGTTTTCTGAACTGTTTTTTCAGAGCATTTTCGTAACACTTTATTTCCTGCGCTTGCACTTAAACTAGTCTTGTCTCTGAAAGATTTTTGCTAAATATCTTAAGCATTAAGACTTTATTTATGAACAGAAATTCAGCTATTCTGACATTTCTGTATTAGTATGGAGAACCATATTGAGAGAAAATAAGCTACTCTGAACTTGTTTAGCAAGCATCCTTAGAAGGATGTTCTGGGGTCGTCATTATTTTTTTCAAAAACTTCTTTGTAAGGACTGCATTTGCAATATTTATGCCAGTGGCCTGTTGTAGTAACTGTTTATGAATATACAACACAGAGCAGTAAACCTTAATTAAAAGAGAAAACTGATTATTCCCAATAAACAATATTTAAACTTAAAGCGAGCAATGTACTTTTCATGTTTCACAAAGCAGTTATTTGGAGCCATAGAACTAGGGCCATTATTTATAGCCTAATGACCTATTCATTATCAAATGTGGATTGATGATTGGAATGGAGATAGAGAGTCAGTATTGATAATGAGTGAGTAAAATTTTTTTAGAATATTTTATTTTTTAATTTATTTTTAGAGAGAGGGGAAGGGGTAAAGAAAGAGAGGGAGAGAAACATCAGCGTGTGGCCACCTCTCGCATACCCCTCACTGGGACCTGGCCTGCAACCCAGGCATGTGTCCTGACTGGCAATTGAACCGGTGACCCCCTGATTCACAGGCTGGCACTCAATCCACTGAGCCACACCAGCCAGGGCAAAATTTTAGTAGTTTGATACAAAAAAAGAGTTAATGGTTTTTCTAATAAGTGAGGATTCAGGTACGTTTTGTATCAAAATATTTAGTTGGAATAGCAAGACTACACAAACTAAAAGTCTTTTGTAAATCAAAAAAACTCAATTTTATTTGACTTTGGGTGGTTGGCACACATTGCAATATACAGATGATGTATCATAGAATTGTACATTTGAAGTCTATATAATTTTATTTACCAATGTCATCTCAATAAATTTAACTTAAAAAAACTTAGTCTTGGCATCCACTCAACTTAGCTTATTTTCTGTACCTGCAGATTTTCATCACCAGATGGCACTCCTACTGTAAGAAATTATCATTGCGTTACATTTAATGTGCCTAGTTTATTTTCATAAATGGGGTCAGTGAGGAATAAACAGTTTAAAAGATAAATGAGAAAATGGTTACATGATTCGGTTTAAAAAAAAAGAACTGTGTGGTCTGGCTGGTGTAGCTCAGTGGATTGAGCATGGGCTGTGAACCAAAGGGTCGCCAGTTCGATTCCTAGTCAGGACACATGCCTGGGTTGTGGGCCAGATCCCCAGTGGGGCGCATGTAAGAGGCAACCACACATTGATACTTCTCTCTCTTTCTTCTACTGTTTGGAAATCTCTAAATACCATCGTATGCCATCCTGAGAAATGTAGTAGTTAGGGAATTTAATCATTGTGCAAACATCATTGATTGCACTTACATAAATCTAGATGGTATAGCCTCATCTTCAAGCTTGCACAGCTTGTTAGTATATTGAATACTATAGGCATTTGTAACACAATGGTAAGTATTTGTGTATATAAGCATATCACAGGTACAGAAAAATATGGTATAAAAGATTTTTAAAATGCTATACCTGTATAGGGCACTTACCATGAACGAAGCAACTGGTAGTTGCTCTGGGGGAGTCAGTGAGTGAGTGGCGAGTAAATACGAAGGCTTAGGACATTAGTGTACACTACTGTGGACTTTAAACACTGTACGCTTAGGCTACACTCAGTTTATAAAGCAACATGAGGTTAAACCAAGCACAAGAGAGGATGGTACAAACAAGAGACATGAGATGCATGATGCTGCTGCCAGTGTAAATAGGGTTAGCAAACTTAAAATTTCAGTTATAGTTGGCATTCAGTATTATGTATGATTTTAGGTATGCAGCATAGTGGTTAGACATTTACATATTTTATGAAGTGATCCCCCCATTGGTACCCACCTGGCACCATGCGTAGTTATCACAGTCGTATTGACTGCATTCCTTGTGCTGTGCTTTACATCTCTGTGTCTCTTTTGTAACTACCAATTTGTACTTTTTAGTCCTTCCTCCCCTTTTTACCCAGCCTCCGAGTGCCCCTTCCCCCTGGCAACCATCATTTTGTTCTGTGTATCTATGATTCCATTGCTGTTTTTTATTTTGTTCTTTTATTTAGATTCCACATATAAGTGAAATCATGGTATTTGTCTTTATTTGTCTGGTATTTCACATAGTACAGTACCCTCTAGGTTCATCCATATCACTTAGCCAGGCAGATTTTGATTGGATGCTTAATTTTAGATACTTAAGATTGAATTATAGAACATTAGTGCTTGAGGTGATGTTAGAAATAATCAAGTAATCCCTTTACTTCAGAAATGCTAATATGTTTTACATTTGTATGATGTTTCACAGTTTAAAAAATGTCTTTGTTCATGTGTATTTATTATGAGACCCCTAAATTCAGAGTTCTAAATAATGACAAAACAATGAATATTCTTCCATTTAATGCAACCAAAAGAAAACTCAAACCAACAAAATCTCAGAATTATTAAACTTAAAAAAGGATGTGAAATATGAACTCATACTGAGAGGCAGATTCAAATATAGTAAATTTTAAACCATATTGGACATATGAGATAATTCTGGTTAACTGGTTATTTGCTATTATTGTGTATGTAAAAGGTAGTGCAGTAATATGCCTGTGGCCTTTGTCTAGCATTTCAGTTAACAGAGGACCTATTGAGACAATCATATTAGGACAGATAATGTAGAAAAAACTTGTCAAACCTTTTCTACGTAAAATAGGCAGGGGACATAGTTTTTCTTGTGATGCTAGAATTGATATGTTGAATTATGAATAGTCTCCTGTATTTAAAATTTTTAAAGATTTAGTTTTTTTTTGTTGTTAATATTTTATTTATTTTTTTTTTTTAGAGAGGGGGAAGGGAAGGAGAAAGAGAGGGAGAGAAACATCAATGTGTGGTTGCCTTTCATGTGGCCCCCACTGGGGACCTGGCCTGCAACCCAGGCATGTGCCCTGACTGGGAATCAAACCAGCGATCCTTTGGTTCACAGCCCATGCTCAATCCACTGAGCTACACCAGCCAGGGCTAAAGATTTAATTTATTTAATCATTTTTTAGAGATGTGGGAAGGGAGGGAGAAAGAGAGAGAGAGAGAAACATCGATGTGTGAGAGATACATCAAGATACATCAGTGGGTTGACTCTCACACAGCCCTAATCGGGGTCCTGGCCTGCAGCCCAGGCATGTGCCTTTGACTGAATCGAACCTGCGACCTTTTGGTTCAAGGCTGGTGCTCAATCACTGAATCACACCAGCCAGAGTTGTCTCCTGTATTTTAAGATATGCTGGTCCAAAAGATATCTAGAAATGCTAGTATAATATCATTTTATTAACCTGGAACTTATTAAGATATGTAAATAGGGGAATATTGTTACACATCATGTGAATACTAGCTTTGAAGTCTCCTCCATAACTGATTGTTCTGGAAAACTGTTCTTTTGGAATCATTGACTCTGCTATGATTTAGTCTCAGGTCATTCTTTCTGTTTTATGTTTTGTTTTTGATTTTTTTTTAAATTATTTTTTTGTTTTTCTTTTTTCCTATTTTCTTTTTCTTTCATTTTTCCCCTAGTTTCTTTTTTTTCTTTTAGGTCATTCTTAATTTCTAAAAGTTACCATCTTCCTGGGCTCTCTCTGGAGCACACCTTTCTTCCCTGTCAGGCATACATCTTTACTTTTCCCTCCTAAACTCTTAAGGGTTCCCACCAGACTTGCATTTAGGGGAGCAATGGCAGTGGCAGCTTGTCTTGGGCATAGCCCCTGAACCTGTTTCCAAGGCTTCCTTTTCTTTAACCTTTCAGAGAGCTAATAGCAGCCCCACCATGGCTCACTTCTTTCCTATACATTTCTACAGAGCCAAAGCAGCAATCCCTAGGCTCTCTCCTGTTGCTTCTATCCTAGACTTTTCAGTGAGCTAAAAGTAGCCCTGCCTTGCCTTGGCTCACTTCTTTCTTTTTAAAAATATTTACTTGTTTTATCCTCACCCAAGGACATTTTTCATTGCATTTTAGAGAGGAAGGGTGGGGGGGAAATATACATCACTTGGTAGCCCTCCCACTGTGTGCCCCAGCTGGATCAAGCCCACAACCTGGGCATATACCCTGACTGGGAATCAAACCCACAGCCTGAGGCAGACCTGCTCCGGGCATGGTCCTTTTCCAGTGACACTCCCAGAAATCCTATATATATTTTTATATACATATATATATTTTACCACAACCGCCCACCCATTAGTGTCCCGTCTCTTCTATTAGAGACACCCTCTGCTCTAGTCAAACTTGATCGACAACATACACTGCCTCTAGGCTTTTGGTCTGACTCCATCCTCACATACACAAAAAATAATAAAATGAAAAATTAATAAATAATAGTTACCAGCTTGGAGAGCATGCCATTTAAACAAATTTATCCAACATCTTTTACATTGGCAGCTACTGAGTAGTGAAGGGAACAAAAAAATATAACGAGTTTCCGGTTATTAAAGTTAGGAAGGCAAGTTAAATATGGGAGATAGAGTAGATAAATAAGCTAGCCTTGGCTGGTGTAGTTCAGTGTGTTGAGCTCAGGTCTGTGAACCAAAGGGTTGCAGGGTTGCTGCCCTGTCATGGCCTGAGTTGCAGGCCAGGTCCCCAGTAGGGGGCGCATGAGAGGCAACCACACATTGATGTTTCTCTCCCTCTTTCCTCTCTCTCTAAAAATAAACAAAATCTTTAAAAAAAAGAATAGATAAGCTAAAATATGAATTGCATATAGGTGTTATAAAATTAAAGGACAGTTAATATATGAAAAGTATTTGGAAATATAATCCTAGAAGTCTCTAGCCTGTTTGGAATATTTTAAGTGGATTTTGATAGAAACCTAAAGGCTTGTTAGTGTGATTTCTCCTATTTGAATTATTTACCTTTATACTTATGTATTTCTATGCCAAAAGTTAAAATGGTTCTGAAACTTTGCATATTAATTTTGCATGTTTAAGTATTTTATCAGGACAGATTCCTCTTTTTTAAGGTAATGTTTTTCAAATATATACTACTTTTAATTTTTATTAAATATTGAATATGTAGATAGAATATTTAATCTTAGGTATTGATTATAATATGTATTCTGATTTCAGATTTTATAATATGGCAAATGTTTGTAATAGTTTGATAATTATAAAATATAATAAACAAAAAAAAGAATATCCAAGTACCATCACCTGGTTAAGAAAAAGATATGTTTGAAGTTCCTAGGGTGCTACTTCCCAATCCCAACCCATGAATTAGGCAAAATTAGTCTTTAACTAGATTTTGTTTTCATCTTTTCCTTGTGTTTCTTTATAGTTTTAAAACCTATTTTCATAAATAATGTTAATTTTGTATGTTTCTTGAATATTAAATTAATGTAACCATAGTGTAACTATTCTCCAAACCTCTGTTTTCTTTTTAAATTTGCCTTAGCATGTGTTCCTGAGTTTCTTCCAATATGTATGTGGTCATTATCCATTCTCATTGCTTTATGGTGTTCTTTGGTAGAAAGTTGTTGAAAACAATGTTTGGATTGCATTGAAAAAGTAAATAAAGTGCCCATAAAGATTAAAATAAAAAAAGAATTTTTAGTTTGAATGTTGAGTTTTATCAGTGCCTTTTTTTCTTTTTTGCTGATATGCTTGTACAATTATATCTCTAAGTGGGAAGTGGAGTATGGTGGCATTGTCTTTTATTTTAATTAATGTTCCTTTTCCACTTGGAAAGCAGGATCAATCCAGAATGTTATCATTTGTATTTTGTGGTTTTTGTTGGGAAGTACCCCTTATAGACCCAGAATCTTTAACTTGTGCCAGGGGCTGTGGATGCAGAACTGTCGGGATGGTGGTGGAGTGCAAAGCTGAGGGAAATAATAATTTAGGGCCCTAGCGATGCCCTGGTTGGGTGATTCAGTTAATTGGAGCGTTGTTCTGTACACCAGAAGGTTGTGGGTTTGACTCCCTGTCAGGGCACATACATAGTTGCAGTTTTCATCCTGGTCAGGGTGTGTAGGAAGGATCAATGTTTCTGGATCGATGTTTCTGTCTCCCTCTCTTCTTCTTTCTCTAAAGTCAATAAACATATCCTGAAGTGAGGATTAAAAGAAAAAAAAAAGAATTTAGGGCTATAGTGGTTATCTGGATAGAGACAATCATAGATACAGAAGTGCATGCTTGCTTATTATTGTTTTAAAGATTTTATTTATTTATTTTTAGAGAGAGGAGAAGGGAGGGAGAAAAGGGGGGAGAGAAACATCATTGTGGTTGCACTCCATTATTGGGACCTGGCCTGCAACCCAGGCATGTGCCCTGGCTGGGAATCGAACTGGCAATGCTTTGGTTGGCAGGCCTGTGCTCTCAGTCCACTGAGCTATACCAGCCATGGCATTTATTATTTGTTTATAAGAAAAAGCTCTTCAGAAATATGATTAAATTTTTCTTTCCTTGACCAAAAGAATATTAAAGAAATTGTTTGCAAGTGAGTGTTCTTGCTTTACAGCTTGTAAAAGTGATTTGTTACTAAAATGGATTGTTAAAACTTTTCACATGGCCCCTTGTAGCATTATGACCATTCTAAATTAAAATTTTCAACTTGCCATATATTGCCTCTCTTCCTTTCACCTTTTTCTTTAACATAACATATTTCATATTTAGTCATTGGAACTGGATTTCTGTTTTGCTCTTTACCAACTCCTATCCCACCAACCCTTTTTTTTTGGAAGCCTTTGTTTTTGGGGTTGCAAAGTTTCTGCCAGTTCAGATGCCTTGAAAGTAGGTCTTGGAGCACTAACATAGCCAAAGCCAAAATCTTAGTAGGTTTATGACTCTGCTTTGAAAAATACTGGTTTTATGCATAATGCTTTCCCCATTTTAGGCCTCGTCAGCGGAGAGAAATGTAGCTATTCAAACTGAGGACCTTGGTGAGGAGCTTCTAGGGTTTCCTAAGAGGAAGGATATGATGCAGCCTCAAGGAGATGGGTTGGAACAGTTACCACAGTGTAGTAAGCTTCTTTCCTGGATATCTGGTCCATTGAATCATCTTGTAATTGGTAGACGATGTTAAATTCCAGTGTTAATTTTCAGTATAGTCACCTCAGCATTAAAATTTTTTTGGTATAAAATACATTATTTCATGTGCTGTATTTAGGCCAGTTGATTCAAGCAGATATTTTTATGTCATAGAGGGTTAATCTGTACCCACTTTATGCTCTTAAAATGTAATTCTGAAGGAAGGATATATAGATTTTCCCACTAATATGTTCACCTAAAACAGCAGGCCTTTAACATTATCATAGTTGAATGGGTTTGTACCATTTCAGCAGATCTTGATTAGGAACGTTTTGTTTAGAATACATAGGTAGTATGTTGATTAAATACCAAGACTAGTGTAAATTTATTGAGGGTCACAAAAGTGTGTGTTTTCCCTAATTTTTCCTTTGGGAGAAAAGCATATGCCATTTGATTTTAGGGGACCAGGGAGCCCATTTTAAAAAGTTTGAATTCTAAGATTTTGTTGTATGACCAAATTAGGAGTTATATTTTTAATTTTACCTGACCAGGGATACCTTTAAGGTTTTAGTATATTTTAGAGTTCTCCTAAGTTCTTAGAGCAGAGCAGGGTGTTTAACCTGGACGCTGGTGGGCATTTAGGAAGTGGATTGTGGTCTCTCATGGACAGGCGTGGGGGAGGGATATGGGAGATGTAAACCTCATGAGATCTCAGGTAGAATTTTGTGTGGATTTGTATTTTTCTGAGGAGAGAGCCCATAGTTTTCATCAAATTGCTTAAGTACTTAATGAATCAAAATGAAACAGTCATCGTATTAGAATGAAACATCTTTAATGAAAGACATTATTGCATAGTGTTATTTTTACCTCTAGTGAGGTTGCAAAATACAAATCTAGAAGTCAGGATTGCAGTAAACTGGAGAGCAGTCTTTTAGGAAGGGATGTTTTCAAATATGTATTGAAGCTTAAAGCTTATGGGAAAGGCTGCAGTGAGTGAGCAGCTCTTCGCTTGGCCATGTCAGCTGTTCCTTATATAAATGGACTCTTTCAAGTTTAAAATTCAAAAATTTTTTTTTTGTTTTGTAGGCTATTTCAGCATAGGATCTATTTATCTTAACCCACTTCTCACTTGACTATTCAGTTAAGTTGTGATCTTGAATTTCTGACATTCCAGTTGCTTTCATGGTAATACGTGGGTTAGTGCCACTGGCTATTCAAGGTTTCTGCTTTCAGTTTCCTCAGTGTCACTGTTCAGTTCTTTTTACTTGTTTTCTGTTCATTTCCTCTCATATTTATCTTAGTGGTAGTTACAGACCTTTGCTCTTTTCTTACATTCTCCCCCCTCATTCATCCCCCCATTCATCTAGTAGTCATTCTCTGCAGATATATATTTTTAAGATTTTATTTATTTATTTCTAGAGAGGGGAAGGGAGGGAGAAAGAGAGGGAGGGAAACATCACTGTGTTGTTGCCATTCATGTGCCCCCTACTGGGGACCTGGCCCGCAACCTAGGCGTGTGCCCTGACTGGGAATCGAACCGGTGACCCTTCAGTTTGCAGCCCATGCTCAATCCACTGAGTTACACCAGCCAGGGCTCTCTGCAGATGTTTTTGTATATTTTACTAAAAAGTAACAATAGATACAACAAACTCCATTGCCTGTTTATCCTAATCTATAAATTTAGCTGCTGCCAGACCTGTCCATTTATTCAGTTTTCTGGACTATGGAGAGGAATCCCTCCTCTGGTCCAAGTGAATCATTTTCCATTATTGCTGTCTTAATTTATTGCCTCTCAATTATCCCCTCTTTAGCTTCAAGGCCTCTTTTATTCAGAGAATTAAGCACACATCCCGTATGAAGCCCTGGAAGAACACAGGTGACAGGGATGATACAGTTCTCATGGGGCTTACAGTGTAATAGACTTGCTCAGTGTACCTCATCCTTGGAAGATTCTACTGTGATGCTTTGCATACTACCTCTTGCAAGTACAGTTATTACCGTTTGCCATCTCTCTTCCCCGCTTGCGTTGGGTTTTTTTCCTCACCGTTGTACTGAAACTATATTGACAGTGGTCACTGGTGACCTCATTACAAAGTTCTAACAGACATTTGAATCATGCAGTGATTTAAAATTCTTGAAAATATAAAAGTCTTTACTTGCGTATTTTAAATTTTCATGTTGTTCAACATTGTTATTTAATGTTTTTGAGTTTATGTGACTAACAGGAAAAGTTAGGGAGATAGACGATGCTTCAGAAGGAGGCTGTAAATTGTAGTGTCTTTAGCCACAGGTCTTCTGCTTTGGAGACTGCATTGTCTATAGCTGGATGATCTGTGGCTTGCTTTTATAATTAAGAGTTTTGTCTCTTTTAGCCTGGCCTCTGGCCTCTGTTTTGCTAGTTTAGGATTATGAAGGCAACAGTTATTTTCTAATTTTAATACCAAGTTAGGTTTGTAGGCTCTGTATCTCAGGAAATAAACAGTTAGGACTCACTCTCTTTACGTCTCATTGATCTGTGTAGAACATCTGATTCCTAAAATGGAAATTATGCCAACTTCTGTAGCGTATTGTTGAGGATTACAGGAAATCATGTATATAAAATATTCATCTTGGTGCTCAGTACATAGTACATTTGAATAAAAAGTCGTTGTTTTCCAAAAAGTTCTGTGTGCCCACAGCAATCCTCTACCCTGCTCTCGTTCCCGGATCTCATTCTCCAGAGGCAGTTACTTTCAAGAAATTCTTGATATTTCTTCTGCTGTTGATATTTTCCCTCTCCTTCCCTTGTTTCTCAATTTGTATTTATAATTTCTCCTATTCTCCCAGTATTATATAATAATTTTTGGTTAGATCAGTATTACAACCCTATAAATGTTAGAGTTGAGCTATGTTGCCTTTTTTTGGACTTAATGGTTGTTTTTCTTTCATAGTTGCTTAGCTTTCTATGTAGCCATCACTGATTAACATTTATACTTTATTTCATACGTGCAGTTTAACTTCTTAGGATGATCAAAACCATTTTCTTGGTGGCATCTCTTTGCTAGCCCTCTCTTGTCCTCTTCCTCTGGTTAGATTGGATTGCTCTAGGGCACAAGTGGCAAACACAAGGCCTGCCGGCTGAATCTGGCCCAGCACCTTGTTCTACCCAGTGGCAGCGCCGAGCTCTCGCTTAACTATTACGTAGTTACATTTACACAGTCCTAAAATTACACTCGGCCTTTTGAAGGCAACCATGAGGCTAATGTGGCCCCCAGCAAAAATGAGCTCGATGCCCCTCCTAAGGCCTGCTGCTCAGCTCGCATCTTGATCTTTTTTCAGCTGTCATTTGTGGGAGCCTCCTCTCCTGTGTTGGGTCCCCTTGTTATCCACTTATCTGTTTTATGTCCCTGTATGACATTTTGTCTGTTCCAAAATGTCATAAATTGAATCATACAGTACACAGCCTTTTGAGTCTGACTTCTTTTTACTAAGGATAATGTATTTGAAATTCATCCACGTCATGTACATCAGTAGTTGATTTTTTTAAATTTTATTTATTTATTTTTAGAGAGAGGGGAAGGGAGGGAGAGAAACATCAATGTGTGGTTGCCTCTCTCATGCCCCCCACTGGGGACCTGGCCTGCAACCCAGGCATGTGCCCTGACTGGGAGTCTAACTGGAGACCTTTTGGTTCGCAGCCCATGATTTCTTTTTATTGCTGAATAATTTTCAGTTGTATGGCTATGCTACATATTATTGACTCTTTGAAGAACCTTAGGCTTATTTCCACTTTTGGGGGACTGGGTTTAAAGGTGCTATGTGTATTTAGATTGTTTTTGAGAAAAGTGGCCCATGGCTATTCCAAGTTAAAAGGATGGCTGAGTGTTTAGTTTTTTGCCTTCTTTACCAGAGGAAGACAGTATGGTAGTATGTTGTGAATAGATTGGTAGCTAATGCATGGTGTTAACTGTCAACAGCTGCTTCTGGGTTTGTTCTTTTTCTGTTTTGTTTCTTCCAGGAGCTTCTTGAGTTTGAGATATTGCATATGTGAACTAAACTCGTTTCTTCATTACATTGGTTGGTATCTTTGCTGAGTGTAGAGTTCTAGGTTGGAAATTAAACTAAGGTATTGCTGCATTGTTTTTTAAACTATAGTAAAATATACATAACATGAAATCATTAAACTGTAACTCTCCATTCTCACTTACTCCTAATCCTTGGTAACCACCATTCAACTTTGACTATGAATTTGACTATTCTAGATAACTTATATAAGTAGTCATACAGTAATTTTCCTCTTTGATTGGCTTATTCATTTAGCATAATGTCCTCAAGGTTCATCCATGCTGTAGCACATGTCAGAATTCCATCCTTTTTAAGACAATAATAAATAGTTCATCGTTTGTACATACCACATTTGCTTATCCATTCATCTGTTGAGAGAGATTTGGGTGGCTTCCACTTGTTAGCTATTGCGAATAATGAATGCTGCAATGAATGTGGTCATACAAATATTTCTTCAAGATCCCGCTTTCAATTTTTGGGAGTATTACTGGAAGCGGGATTACTGAATCATAGGTAATTCTATTTTAAAAAGTTTATTTTGAGTAACTGCCATATTTTCCATTGTGGCTGCACCATTTTACATTCCTACCAGCAGTATACAGGGGTTCTAGTTCTCTGCATCCTCGCCAAAATTGTTATTTTCTATTTTCAATTTCTTTTTATTGTAATGGTCACTTTAATGAGTGTGAAGTGGTATTTCATTGTTATGATCCTGTTTTGATGGCATATTATATTTAGTTATATGCTTGATAGTTAAGTAGCTATTCAGTAAATATTTGTTGAATAAATAAAGTAAAAATATATGCCAATTGTTTTGTCTCCTTGGAAGATTTATTTTTTATAAGTGGCTTTTGCCTTTAGGTATAGCTTGTTCCTGGACATCACATTTTGAATTGGATTATTGCCAGGTAAAAATCTTGGCTGGATGCAGTTTTTGTCTTTGGGTTCAAATACCAATTGTAAATGGGAAAAGTAGATTAAACTACATGTAGTAGTAACTATCTATGTCTAGGGTGGGACAAAAGTAGATTTACAGTTGTATGTGAAACAGCTTATTCTTGTATTGATTAATTATTGTATTATTTCCCATATGAAAAACTGTAGAGCTAGTTTTGCCTCACCCAGTATAGTGATAAAATAATTGCTGGTTAAAATTCATGGTATTGGAGATTTTTGCTTAGAATTGCTGTACTTGTAAACCTTAGACATTTAGATTGTGTTAGTAAAATCGGCATAAGAGGTGCCAGGAATATCTAAAAATCTTAAAGGGTTGTTTTCTTGAATTTGTGTTCTAGAGAACATTTGATACAGCTCATGTGTACTCCTTATCCCTATATTTTATCCTTGCCTTTTACTGTGATTTGCAAGTTTTACTCACCATGCCTGCTTTCTTGCAGATTTTCTATATTGTACATACGTTATTTTGTATATACTGTGTATGATGACTTCGGTGAGCAATGACCGTTCCCGAGGTGCTCGGGAAAAAATACAGATTTCAGCAACACAGGCAACACAACTACAGAAACAAGTAGTACAGGTAAGTTTGCCATGTTTAGAAAGTACATAATGCCCTAGTGTTCTCCTTTGTAGGAAACCACAGAATTTTAAACCTTATTTTTAAAATGTAGATAGTATATAATAGGAAAGAGGAAATATTTTTGATTTAGGTACAGTTGAATGTTGTTTTTTAACTATTTAATCCTGAGCTTTTTCTTGCTACCTGTTAGCATCTGGGCCATCTTTTTTTTTCTTTATTATAGTATGAATCTGTGTCCCTGGAATGTAATATGAAAACCCAAAGTATACAGAGAAATATTACTCTGAAGTAGAGATATATCTGAATTTTAAGAGACTTCCAAAACTTGTCTTTCAAGCATTCTTACCTGGAAAGAGTGCTTTACTCTTAGAATGTCTTAATTAACAAGATTCATTTATATAAAATAATTAGTGTTAAGTAGTCACTCCTTGGTTTATTTATATCATTGTTTTAAATGATGTGTGACAATCCATGTAAAATGCTAAGCACGGTACATGGTATGAAATTGGGCATTTTATATATGTTATTCATTAGATTGGTCAACATTTTTTCAGAGGCAATATGGAGTGAGTAAGCAAACCTATGCAGTCCATTATAATTTCAGATTGATGATTTGACTGTACTTTGAAAGCTAATTGCAATGATGTATACTCAGGTGCCCTGTTGATATTAAGGGGCACAGGGAGTGGACTGTACTTAATAGTTGCATTATATTTTTAAATACAAGGTTAGCTTTGTATTTTGCTGCTATCAACAGACATATATCTCTGTTATTCAGTGCTTGCTCCTAAATATACCTACCTCGATAAGTATTTATTCATAACTGATCAAGAAAGACTGTTGGAAAAACTTGGATTTTTTTGACTAGGCCCTCCCTTTATAGATAAATGCTTAAGAGAACGGTTGATGAATGGCTTCTTATCAAAGCAGAAATACAAGTTATGAGTAATCTTTAGTGAAAGTGTGAACTTGAGGTTTTTTGTTAATATTTTATGTTGTAATAGAGTCAGGAGAAGCTTTGTTTTTGTGACTTGCGCATATTTAGGAAGCACAGGTAGTTCTCAGGCAGTTTTCAAGTTTAAATGTTGCTGCCTTTAGTGCTATTATTTGTGGCTGTTTACCTCCCTGCTCCATAACTTTTTTAAAAAAGATTTTATTTATTTATTTTTAGAGAGAGAAAAAGGGGGCGAGAAACATCAGTGTGTAGTTGCTTCTTATACTCTCCCTACTGGGGACATGGCCTGCAACCCAGGCATATGCCCTGACCAGGAATTCAACAGGCGATCCCTTGGTTCGCAGCCAGTGCTCAATCTACTGAGCCACACTAGCTAGGGCCTGCTCTGTTACTTTTAATTGATCCTACACCCTTTATTAGAAAGATATCACAGCTATGTGCTGAATTTTCTGTCCGAAATGTCTTGAACCAGGAACATTCTTCTAGTACACATCATACGGTGAGTGAGTGTGTTCACCACTGGTCTGCGATTTCACTTTGTCTTTTCCCCTTTTGTCTTTTTATTTTACTCCTGAACATCTGTTTATTTCCCCTACTTTCCCTTTGCATTTTCTTTTTTTTTTTTGACCTTCCCCAAGGCTTCTTTTGATCTCTTGGAATTTTTTCCTGAAAATGTTCAAATGCAAAGAAAAGTTGAGAGTTGTACAGTGAGCACCCATGTACTTCATGGGTGCTTTTTGCTGTATTTGCTTTATCACATCTGACTGGAACTATCCATTATGCCATCTTAGTTTTGATGCATTTCAAAGGAAGTTAAAGACATCAATATACTCTATCCTAAACACTTTGGCATACATAGCATCAAGTTTAATATTTGTTTAGGTTTCTTTAAGGTGAAATTCACAGACAGATATATTTTAAGTATGTGAGATCATTTTTTTGTTGACTACATATACTTGTGTAACCTGGTCCCCTGTCAGGATACAGAACATTATCCTCATCCCGGAAAGTTCTGGCGGTTTAATTTTTTTTCCCTTGGTGCAGACATCCTGCCTGCTTTAGGGTTCTGGTGATTGTCTTTCTGTACTGCTTTCACCTTACCCCCAGCTCTCATTTCTGTGTACCTCTTTTTAGTTCAGACTCTTGCAGGTTTCCCATACTGTAATGTAGACTGTGTTCTCCCAGTTTGCACACGTTGTACTCACTTTCCTCAGTCTTTCAAGTACAAAAGGACAGATAAAAATCATCTCCCTTTACATCCCTTCATTCTAATGACAGCCACACTAGCCTAGACCCTCCTTGCTGCATTCTTGGACTGTTAAAAAGCTTCTTCCCTCCCTGGGAGGCAGCATGATCAACACACGGGACATTACACATCTGGTAGTTAAGAGGCCTGTGCCAACAACACCAACATTAAAAGGATGAGTAAGGTACTTGGGGGCACAGCACAGAGTTGAACTTAGAGGATCACTTACCTCTAAGACCCTTCCCAATAGTAAAATAAAAGCTCTACTTTGTGATTTAGTAATTTTTGTAATAGGAACTTTTTATCTCTTAGAAAGATAATTCTTCAGGGGTGAATAATATCATGATGGTTGTTTTCCAGATTGCTGTTGGCCCTCTTCTGTATACATGTGCAATATATTTTTCTCAGGTTTGCATATGTATTGCAAAGGAGTGTATATTTGGATATTTTCTATTTTAAAGCCACAAAAATTAGTTTATGCATATATTCTTCTTCCCTTGCCTAATTGCTTAAGGACTTTATCTAATTGCTTTAATTAGACCCTCCAGTATGGAAGGCAGGAACAGTCATCCTTGTTTTGTTCTTGGTCTTAGGGGTAAAGCTTTCAGTCATCTTTCACTGTGAAGTATGACATTAGCTGTGGGTGGTTTTTTTTTAAAAGATTTTATTTTTAGAGAGAGGGGAAGGAAAGGAAGAAAGAGAGGGAGAGAAACATTGATGTGTGGTTGCCTCTTTTTTGCCCCCAACTGGGGACCTGGCCAGCAACTCAGGCATGTGCCCTGACTGGGAATCAAACAGGTGACCTTTTGTTTCACAGACTGGCGTTCAATCCACTGAGCCATACCAACCAGTGGTGTTTTTGTAGTTTCTTTCATTAGGCTGAGACAATCCCCTTCTATTTCTAATTTATTGAATTTTTTTATCCTGAAAGGATATTGGGCTTTGTCACATAGTTTTTCTATGTTTCTTTAAACGATCATGTGGTTTTTATCTGTTCTACTTTATATGGTATATTGTTTGATTTTGAAATGTTAACTTGTATTTCTGGGATAAACCTCACTTGGTTGTGGTGTAGAAATCATTTTGTATGTTACTGTTTGGTAGGATTCTGAGGAGGATTTTTTTTTACAATTCAAAAAAATTTATTGACTTTTAGAGAGAGGAAAGGGAGGAGAGAGAGAAGGTGGGTAGAGAGAAAGACATTGATTTGTTGTTCTACTTATTGATGCATTTATTGGTTGATTTTTTATTCGTGTCCTGGCTGGGGATGGAACCCGCAAACTTGGCAAATTGGTTCGATGCTCAAACCCAAGCAGTCCCCATCCTTTTTGGCCCCAGGGACTAATTTTGTGCAAGCGAGGGGTGGAACTTAGAAACGGGAGGCAGAGCTCAGGCAAGCCCCCTCCTTGGCCCAGTTCCTAACTGCCACTGACACCAGTCCACAGCCCTGGGAGTTGGAGACCCCTGCTCTAACCTATTGAGCTCTCCGAGCACACGTGACCCTCCTTCTCCACCGCCCGGGCTTGGAGTGTTTCTTTTAAGATTTAATTTATTTATTTCTAGAGAGAGGGGAAGGGAGAAAAAGAGAGGGAGAGAAACAACAATGTGTGGTTGCCCCTCAGACACCCCTAACTGGGGTCCTAGCCCGCAACCAAGGCATGTGCCGTGACTGGGAATTGAACCAGTGACTTTTGAGTTTGTAGGCCTATGCTCAGTCCACTGAGCCACACCAGCCAGGGCAGGATTTTTCACCTATATTGTTGAGATATTTTATGTGGTTGTCTTTTCCTGTTATGTCTTTGTGTTTGGTATCAGTGTAATATTTGATAGGATGAGTTAGGGAGCGTTCCCTTCTCTGTTTTTTGGATAAGTTTGTAAAGAATTGGTAATTGGTGTTAATTCTTTCATTGTTTGGTAGAATTTAACAGTGAAGCCATCTGGGCCTGGTCTTTCCATTATGTGAGAGTTTTGATCACTAATTCAACTCTTTGTTACAGAATTTCAGTTTTCCTTGAGTCAACTTAAGTAGTTTGTGTCTTTGTTGACTTTTGTCTAAGTTACCTAATTTGGTAGCATACATTTGTTCATGGTATTCTCTTATAATTCTTTTTATTCCTTTAAAATCAGTTGTGGCAGTCCTGTTTCATTCCTAGTTTTTAAAATTTTATTTTATTTATTTTTATTTAAATTATTTTATTGTTCAATTATAGTTGTCTATATTTTCTTCATTCCTAATTTTGTTTTTTTTTCATTTCTAATTTTAATAACTTGAGTCTTCTCATTACTTGAATTTTCCTCGTTCTAGCTAAAGTTTTGTCAACTGTCAGTTTTGTTGACTACACCCTCAAGGGCCAAGTTTTGGTTTCTTTGATTTTTTTTTCTGTTATATTTCTGTTCTTTATATCATCATTTCCTTCTTTAGGAACCTTTTTTTGGAATAATTTTAGGATTTGCCAAAATGTTGGCAAATGACACAGAGAGATCGCTTTACCTTTCAGTTTCCCTTAATGTTAACATTTTACGTCAGGTGTTGGCAAACTTTCTATAAAGGGTCATGGGGCACTTATTTTATGCCCTGTAGGCCACTGGTCATCTCTGTTTTATGTTCTTTCTTGTTGGTGCTTAACAACACTTTAGAAGTGTTAAAACCCTTCTTAGCTGGCACACTGTACAGAATCAGAGTCCAGATCCTAGGTTGCTAACCTCCGTCTTACATACCCATTTGTTAAGACTAAGATAATAACATTGGTACAGTATTATTAACTAAATTATAGACTTAATTTGGATTTCACTGGTTTTTGAACCAAGGCCCCTTTTCTGTTCCAGGATCCATTCCAATTAGTTGTCTCCTTAGTCTCTCTTGATCTGTCAAAGTTTTTCAATTTTTACTTGTTTTTCATGACCATCACACATTTGAAGAGCATATTTATCAGTTTTAAAAATAGTTACTTATTTTCCAAAGGTGACAGTTAGTATTTTTAAAAAATCATTTTGAATTTATGAATTTAAATGTGATGTTTCAGTTATTTCTAGTTATTGTCCTTTTTGAGGTTCAAATTATTCCATTTTTGGCCAGTACAAGTGTTTTCAAGTTGGCTCCTGAGTGGTTTTTTTTTCCTAACTTTAAAAATTACAATTGACATAGAATATTAGTTTCAAGTGTACACATAGTGACTAAATATTTTTGTCCTTTGCAAAGTAATCACCACAGTAAGTTCAGTACTGTGCATAATTATAAAATTATTGACTATTCCCTGTACTGCCTGTGACATCCCTGTGACTCCCGAGTCATGGCTTCTGAGTGCTTTTTGACTTGGTCCAAGTAAATCCTTGATAGTTTCTTCATAAACTGGTATGGCAGGGTATTCCAGACTTGCCTTGTATACTTCCTGCATTGCATGTGGGACCAGCCATTGCTCTAGGAGCTCTGGCATCTTTTAGTGGGAAATGTTATATAGAGACCTCAATCTGCTAACTGATGGTGTTTGTTATTCCTGGGTTGGTAATTGTTCATAGGTCTCCTCAGAGGACAGAACTATGAAAAAATGAATTAATACTGATAGTTCAAATTCAGGACTACTTTTATTTCACATGTTTATCACCTCTGTACCGAGACTGATTTCCTGATAACTGGAGATGGTAAAATTACAATATCCCAAAATCACTCATTTGCTTTATCCCACTTTATGTATGTAGCACCACATCATGCTTTCCCCATTCTAACTTTGATTTCTTGTGAGTACAGCCTTTAACATTGTAAAAAGAAGTGGGAGAGGCTCCTTTTTCATTCCAGACGCCTTAGTCAATGTTGGTTTGTTTTTATAAAATATCTCGGTCATTGGCATCAGAATTTGCCACACTAAATATAAATGTTCCAAGTTCTCTGGTGGAGCAGCAAGGTGTGCATTAATTTCTGTTTCTGTAAGAATTTCCTGGATTTAAGATTTTCAATTTTACCTTGAAGTCAGTTGATAGAAAAATGTCTAGTTAGATACTTTGGGCACACACTTATTTCGAGGAGACTGCTTTGTTCAGTTCAGTTGATTTAGCTTTTAAACCCACAACAGTAGCATGCAGGATAATAACACTTGTATACTGAGGGTCTTTATCAATATTGATGAAAAATATTCAACAACCAACAGGTACTTTGTGTGTGGATGTGGGAAGTGTCTACAGTCCTTTTACGTTTCAGGGATTGCATAGTGATACCCGCTTTTACTGCCTGCTCTCTCATAATGTTTCCCTGTACCTGGGAACCATTGCTAGCTGTCATTCCATTATTCCACTACATAGCCACTGGTTTTGGTTATCTAGAATAAATTAGTCACTCTGTTGGAGTTCAGTAATTTGTTCTGTGCTTCTTTGTTCATCGTTTGCCCAAGAGAGCCATCTTTAGAGCCTTAAAAGCATATTTTACTTGATAGAGGTGGCCTTCGGGTGAAAAATTACGATGTGGCAGCCAAATAGGTTCACCCCCTGCTTCAGGATACAGCTTTGGTGCTCCTGGCATCTGACGCAGCCGTCAGGCCATCTGGAAGTTACAGAGATTCCCCAGCCCCTCCTTTTCAGTTAGTACCGTGTCTGTATGCTTTGTTCATGAATGCATTGTATACTGTACTTTCTCCCATTGAGACGTTTAGTTTTATTTTGACAATAAGTATATGTTTAATAGTCACCATTAATACTTATGTCAGTGTCTCAAGTGTAGTCGTTTTGGTTGATTCCTTAGGAAAAGGCTCATAGGGATGATATTTCCTGTGGACTCTGGTGCTGGAGACAATGAATGTTCTTTATACTTGAGTGTAAAGTTCTTCTGTTGGCAGTAGATTCTAGCCTCATACTTTCTTTACTTGAGGATCTTAAATGTTACTTTATTATTTTTTAACAAAACTTATGACAAGTTTGTTGCTACTTTTTATATAAGAATTTCTTTCCCATATAACTCTTTTGCGCGTTCTGCCTAATATCCAACAAATAATTTCACTTTTGAATCCAAAGCTTTTACTAGGAAATGTGCAATGTGGGTTGTTATGGGTTGATATTCTCAAGTATATGATGTGATTTCTTTCATTTAACATTATTTTTATTTCCTTTCCAGACATTTTTCTTGAATTTTAGTTTTAAGCATTTGTGCCGTTGTTCCCTTTCTGTCTGTCTCTCTTTTTTCTCTCCTGTAAGAAATTTGTATTATCCACAGGTTCAGGTTGGGTTGGCTTTTGCTGTTGTTCAATATTTAATGCTTCCTTCCCTGACCAGTGTGGCTCAGTTGGTTGGGCATCAGCTTGCAAAGTGAAAGGGCACCAGTTCAATTCCTAGTCGGGGAGCATGCCTGGGAGGTGGTTTGGTCCCCGTTGGTGCTCATACCAGAGGCAAGTGATGGATGTCTTTCACATCGATGTTTCTCTCTGTCCCTCTCCCTCCCTTCCTCTCTCACAAAATAAATATTAAAAAAATATTTAACACTTCTTTATCTCCCATTCCTTCTTTTCATTTCTCTTTCTTTAAAATTTCTTTTCACTTTAAATATTTTTCCCTTTCACCTTTCATATTTGTCTTGAAGCATTAACTGTTAAAAGTTTAATTTTGTGTTTCTTCTAGTATAGTCTTCATTTTTACTTCTGATTAGAAAAACTTAGACATGTGTTATTCTTTTTATGTCTTGTATCATTTTCTTCATGCTTATTATCTTTGGTATGTTTTGAAACAGAAGATAGCAGTTTTACTTTGTTCTCTAGGTAGATCTTTTTTTTTCTTTTCTGTGTATGTGGCTCAATTATGATTCTATCCCTAGTAGCTTCTCTTGATGCCTTAGCTGGTTAGTTTCAAGAATTTATCGTGGCAACTGCCCCTTTTGAAACCTTTCTGCAGTCCTGGTACTTAGGTTACTATTAGAGTTATTAAAAACCCTATGGTGTCATCTCCTGTTCTCAAATGACCTACTTTTTGGTGAATACCTCTTAACTACTTGGGGTTTTTCTGTACCTAGATTAGTCAGACACCCAGTGCTTACCTTTGCTTACTTTGCATGGACAAATTGGTACTTGATAGATCTTGTGTGTGTTGGTGGTTTTTCTTTTCTTTCTTTTATTTTTTTGTTAATTGATTTTAGAGAGAGGGGAAGGGAGAGAGAAAGAGGGAGAGAATCATCGATGCAAGACAGAAAAATCCATTGTTAGTCTTTGCCTGTGCTTCAACTGGGGACCAACCTGCAACCCAGGCATATGCCTTGACTGGGAATCAAACCCTTGACCTTTTCAGTTTGTGGGATGACGCACAATCAAGCCACAGGGGCCAGGGTGGTGGTTTTTCTTGCTTCAATTTTGAGGTTTGTGAAGGGTACCTCGTCACCTAATTTTGTAGTATATTGTTGTACAAGGGATTGCTGTACAACTCTAAAGTTGGAACAGTAGTTTAGAGCAGCAGTGCCCAGTCTTTTTGGCACTAGGGACCAGTTTTGTGTAAGACAATTTTTCCATGGACTCGGTGTGGGAGATGGCCTGAATGATTTAAGCTCGTTACATTCAAACACCTCCTGCTGTGCAGCCTGGTTTCTAACAGACCTGGACCAGTATTGGTCTGCAGCCTGGATGTTGGGGACCCTGGGTTTAAAGACCTCTTAATATACTGTTTATCAGATTTTTAACATAGTGCCACTTTTGCTGTATCATATGCTTTTTTCTGTATTTTCATATTTGTATATACACATACATGCATTATTGCTTCTGAGCCGTTTGAGTTTATTGAATACATTTTGTATGTATTTTGTAAGAACAAGAATGTTCTTGCCTTGGCTGGGTGGTTCAGTTGATTGGAATGTTGGCCTGTCCACCAAAAGGTTACGGATTTTATCTCAGTCAGGGCATATACCTAGGTGGTAGGTTCAATCCCCAGTCAGGGTGAGTACAGGAGGCAATTGATCAGTGTTTCTTTTTCATGTTGATGTTTCTCGTTCTCTCTCTCCACCCCTCACCGCCTCCCTTTCTTCTCTAAAATCAGTAAAACATATCCTTGGGTGAGGATTAAAAAAAGAAGAATGTTCTTTATACAGACACAGTTGCACCATTAAATTTTATAAGTTTAGCATTGCTATAATGTTATCTATGGTTCATATTCTATTTGTGGTGATGTGAAATTGTTATTTATTCCAATAATGACAATTACTCTAGTAATGTTCTTTATAGTGTGTTCCCCCCTTGCATTACAGAATCATCACATATCCCATTTGTTTGACATCTCTTTAGTCTCCATTAATCTGGAACAGTTTTTAGCCTTTCCTAACCTTCCATAGTATTGGCGATTTTTAAGACATATAGGGGAGTTATTGTATAAAATGTTCTATTTTAGTTTGGCTAATGTTCCCTCATGATTATATTCAGGTTATAGACTTGTGATTGGACTTGCACATGACCGACCTGAGTGTTTCTCAGAGTGCCACATGTGGAGTCACATGGTATTTGTGGGCTCCTCACTGAGGATGGTGATTTTGATCTCTCAGTCCAGGTTTTGCCCATTTCCTCTCATTTACTATTACTGTGTTTTGTCTAGCATCTAGAAAGCAATCTTTGTGGAAATACTTGGAGACCATGTGCAAATAGCCTTCTCATAAAACTTTCCCCCTGAAGATTAGCACTCATTGGTTATTTTTTCTGAACTAATTTTTACTCTGTTGGTTGCAAAATAAAGATGTCTAGCTCTTCTTAGTCTTTTATCATTGCCATATTAGTATATTTTTTAAAAGTTTACCCTTATTCCAGCACCCCTCTGTGGGCTGCTATAGGGTTAACCTTTCTGCAGGCACCACCTGTCAGGACCTGGTTCTGACTGCCCCCACCTGAGCTGCTTTTAGTCTCAGACCTTGTAGGACACAGCACAGTGTTAAATAAAGTCTGCAAAGATGATAAGTTATTATTTTTTTAAAGATTTTATTTATTTATCTTTAGAGGGGAAGGGAAGGAGAGAGGGAGAGAAATATCAATGTGTGGTTGCCTCTCATGCGTCCCCTGCTGGGAACTGGCCTGCAACCCAGGCATGTGACCTGACTGGGAATCGAACTGCTATCCTTTGGTTTGCAGGCCCATGCTCAATCCACTGAGCTACACCAGCCAGGAAAGATGATAAATTATTTACTAAAATAAAGTTCACCCTTACTAATGATCTAAGAAATAAAAATTTAAGCTGAGAAGAGAGCATTGATTAAACTGGCACTTTTTAAAGTTGGAAAAGTTTTTGAGGAAACAGACTCTTTAAAACTGGTGGAATATAAATAAATCTTTGCAGATGTGGTACAGAGTATTTTTGAGCAGATGGTTTGAAGTTCCTTTTAACATTTTTCAAGACATTTACTTTATATTTTTGCATTTATTTTAAGAAACCTGTATCTTCTGGGGGTAAATATCCATATATCATGGATGTATATTGCAAACTAGGGGGGACTTCTGGTCAAGAAGGTGGCACAGGTAAACAATGCTTACCTCCTTACACAAGCCCATCAAAATCACAACTAAAATATAGAACAACCATCACTCAGAACCATCAGAAATCAAGTTGAATGGAAGTCTGACCACTATGGAATTAAAGAAACCACAGCCATCCAGACTGGTAGGGAGGGCTAGAGACGTGGAACTGGCTGGTCCCACATCCATGTGTGGTGGATAAAATTCAGGAGGGATGTCTCGGAAGTGAAGAGTCCCAGCCCCATACAAGGCCACCAAGTCCAGGGTTTCTGTGCCAGGAAGATAAGTCCCCATAACTTCTGGCTACAAAAACCAGTGGGGATTGAGTCAATGGAAGAAACTTCTAGAGTCTCAAGCAGTTTCCCTTAAAAGAACCCATGCACGAACTTCTTCAGACTCAATGCCCCTGCACACTGGATCCTCCACAGAAGGCGGAAGTTGGTGGTCAGTGGTCACAGCCAGTCCTTGCAGCTGACTGGCCTGGGGAAATCCCTCCCATTGACCTGCCAACAGCAATCAAGTCTCAATTACAAGAGGAGGGTGTACTCAGACCACATGAAGGGTGCACCTCGAGTACGCAGCTTAGGTGATAGGGGAGGCTGTGCCAATGGATCCTATAGTACACCTACTACATTATTAGGCCATGCAACCAAGACAGGGAGTCATAACTTAGTAGAAAGTTCTACTTAATACATGGAAACAAACACAGGGAGGCTGCCAAAATGAGGAGACAAAGAAACATGGCCTAAATGAAACAATAGATCAAAATCCTGAAAAAGAACTAAGCAGAATGGAGATAATCTATTAGATACAGAGTTCAAAACACTGTTTATGAGGATGCTTAAGGAACTTAGTAACTCAATAGCATAAAAAAATCCAGTCAGAAATGAAGGCTACACTAATTGAAATAAAAGACAATTTACAGGGAAACAACAGTAGAGTGAATGAAGCCGAGAATCAAATCAGTGATTTTGAATTAAGAAAGTAAAAAATGACCAATTAGAATAACAAGAAGAAAAAAGTATTAGAAAAAACAAGGATAGTGTAAAGCAGCCTCTGGGACAACTTGAAGTGTTCCAACATTTGCATTAGGGGTACCAGAAGGAGAAAAGAAACAGCAAGAAATTGGAAATCTATTTGAAAAAATAATTAAAGAAACTTACGAAATTTGGTGAAGGAAATAGACATTCAAGTTCAGGAAGCACAGAGTCCCAAACAAGATGGGTGCAAAAAAGCCCACTCCAAGACACATCATAATTAACATGCCAAAGTTTAATGATAAAGAGAGAATCTTAAAAGCAACAAGAGAAAGGAAGTTAGTTACCTACGGGGGAGTTCCCATAAGAATGTCAGCTGATTTCTCAAAAGAAACTTTGCAAGCTAGAAGAGATGGCAAGAAATATTCAAGTCATGAAAGGCAGGGAACTACAGCCAAGATTAGTCTACCCAGGAAGGATACATTTAGAATTGAAGGACAGATGAAGAGCTTCCAGACAAGAAAAAACGAGAGAAGTTCATCATCACCAATCCATTATTATATAAAATGTTAAAGGGACTTACTTAAGAAAATGAAGATCAAAAATATGAACAATAAAATGGTGATAAATACATATCTATCAACAATTAAATCTAAAAAAGGAACTAAGCAATCAAGAACAAAGACATAATCATGGATAGGAACACCATTTTGATGGTTGCCAGATGGACAGGGGGTGTGGGGGAATGGGTAAATGGTGAGGGGATTAAGGAATACAAAGAAATAGTTACAGAATAGCCATGGGGATGTAAAGTATGGTACAGGAAATGGAGTAGCCAAAGAACTTACATGCATGACCTATGTACATGAACAATGCCGTGTGGATCACCTGAAGGAGTGGGGTGTGCTGGGTGGAGGGGGAAAAATTGGGACAACTGTAATAGAATAATCAAAGTGTAACTTAAAAAACAAATTAGGTGTAAGTTGGATCTCTGTAGTGTTTATAATATATAGTGTGTATATATACACTATACTATGCATCCATATGTTATGGATGTACATGTAAATTAGCCTTAAATCTGATCTCTGTGGTGTTCAGGTAGTAATGAAAAATTTGTAAGTAGGCAAAATGCAGGACCTCTCCAGTGGATTGTTGGGTAACCAGTAAACATTTATGCTCTAGATATAGTAAATTGTGTGTGTGTGTTTCCCTACAAAGTAATCTGTTTAGTATTGTTTTTATATCAGAAAAAAAAGCATGATGTCTGTCCAGAAGGTATCCAGCCATTTAATGTGAAAATTAGAGAAATTTATTGAACAAGATTCAAGATACAAGAAACATTGTACATTGGACAATGGCATCTCAGTCCACTTCAAATCACTGTATTTCCCAAACTGTAAGACTCCTCCCCACCCCCATTTGGGGGGAATAATGGTTGTTAATGCTGCTGTTAAATTCTGTTCACATTTACATTGGTGAAATATTATGTTATTAAATATTTTACCACATTTTTTGCTTCAAAAAATTTTTTCTCTATTTTCTTCTAAAACCTGGGTGCGTCTTATGGTCCAAAAAATGCGGTAGTCACCTTGGGACCTCACACAGTTCTCCCAATCGCCATTAGCTTCCCTGTCATATTTTCATGAATCTCAGGGATGGTCTGAAATCTCTTCCCTTTCAAAGGTTATTTTACCTTTGGGAAAAGCCAGAAATTGGCAGGGTGCCAGTTCTGGACTGTAAGGGGGCAGAGTCACCTGGGTGATTTGATGTCTCACCACAAATTCTGCACAAGACATGATGCCTGAATGGGCATCATGTTGTGATGAAGCTGCCAGTCACCAGTTATTCATATCTGTGGCCTTCTGAATCCTCAAAATAGTTTCCATGGAGGAATGTTCAGGCTGAATGCAAAATTTGATGCAGATTTGTTGCTTTACTTGTTCAGTCATTTTGAATGTGCCGACCACAAAGTACACAAGCTCACTCAATGGCATCTACTGCCCCACTGGCCAGTACAGTGAAGTTGTCACTGTTCACACATGCACGTTCCAGTCCACTCACCTGGGCTGCCAGGTTACATCGATGTCGTGCAAACTTTTTGTTATGTTAACAATGGCTAGACCTTTTTGGACAGACCTCATATATGTGCCAAATAAATAGTTTTGATACTAGATGGTTATGTGTCACTGTAATTTTCTTATGGAGTGTGTGACAATTTTTTAATTCATGGAAATTTAGTTGTGGGAAGCAGTGAGTATTACTGTGCTGGAATGGAGCAAGGCTGAATGAATGAGTAGCATTTTTTAATTTTGATTTGAGACTCAGAGAGTGGAAGATATTGTTATTAGGAAAATGGCTAAAAATCATGTAGGCTTTCAGCACCAGGGGCACCAGTGGTTTACTTTCATTCATAGAAGATGGCCTTTATCAGTACCCAAATGTATAATGAGGAAGGGTCATTTTTCCAGAGCTCATCTTGTCCTTTGATTTTTCCTTTTTCAGTTATTTCATGCCTTTGGTCCTTTTGGCTGCAGCACTGGGACTTCTCAGTTGGTTATGGGTCAGGGAAGTGATTATCTAAAGTGCAGGTAGGTGTAGTGAGAGTATGTGTAAGGTCCTTATATACACTGAGTAGCAGTGAGGTAAAATTGGCCGTATGTCTGGATACTGAGTTTCCGAACAGACATTTTTCGGTGGTAGTGGTGTAGCACTGTAGCAGTTCAACTGAGGTCACAACAGGCAGGCATAGGTTGAGGTAAAGGAACTAGCAATTAGATTGGAGGGAAAACAGGTCAGAGCCAGCTGGATCTTTTAAAATCAGCCACCCACATGGACCAGAGATTTTTTGAAATATGTATATATTTAAAGCAGAGAAAAAAAGTTGTTCATTATTAGCCGTTGTGGGTATCATTCAGTAATTTGAACTGTTTAACTTTTTGAATGTGTTATCTTGGGAGTTAGAATAGATTTTAGCTAACATGGTTAACTTTTGAAAAAACAATAAACTGTATTGCAGTAATTTTAGATTTATCACAAAGTTTCACAGAGATAGAACAGAGTTCCTGTATTCCCCTCATCTAGTTTCCCTGTTGTCATAATCATGACACCTTTGTCAAAGCTAAGAAACCAAAGGAGTGTATTACTATTAACTCACCGCATATAAAAGAGTAACTTTTTTATACCTGATTTATTATTGCTCAAAATACTACAAAACGAAATCTCAAAAATTGACTGTTTTATTTTAATCCTCACCTGAAGATATGCTTATTGACTTTTTTACAGAAAGGGGAAGGAAGGGAGGGAAACATCGATGTAAGAGAGAAACATCTACCTGGTTATATCTTGACTAGGTACCAAACCCGCAACCTAGGTATATGCACTAACTAGGAGTCAAACTGGAGAATGTTTTCTGAAGATGTGACTAATTTTGTGTTTGAAAGTTTCTTTGAAAAAATTTTTTCTAAAATATTTTATTTTTTTAAGATTATTTATTTATTTTTAGAGAGAGGGGAAGGGAGGAGAAAGAGAGGGAGAGAAATGTCAATGTGTGGTTGCGTCTCATGTGGCCTCCACTAGGGACCCAGCCTGCAACCCAGGCACATGACCTGACTGGGAATCGAACCACCAACCCTTTGGTTTCCAGTCTGTGTTCAATCCACTAAGCTACACCAGCCAGGGCTAAAAATTTTTGTTAAAACCATTTCTATTGAGATTTAAAAAAGTAACTTTAAAAGTAAACTTTATTTATATATTATAGTCTTTTCAGAACTGACTATGAAATCTTTTTATTAGAGTTGATGGTAGAGCCTTTATTTTTTGGACAAGGCTGGTTCTGAGCCTGAATCTTGACAGTTGTTTTCAATTCTTCCACTTTCTCTGGTCCTGATTATTCCTGCCTCCCCAGGGGAAGGAAAATTCAAATGAGTCAGTGAAGATGAACAAGAACTTCAGATCATTTCGCCAAACAAATAGGACCTACATTATTTAATTTGATACTTCTTTACTTTATGGATATAGGTTCTATATGTTTGAGAAATCTTAATTCAGAATCCTTTTTTTTTTTTAAGTTAATCATTATTTCTATTGTAGTGCTGGAATGCTTGAGAGCTTTTATCTGTTTTCATCAGATTTTGGCATTAACTTATATTTTCGGTACTCAAATCTTAAACAATTGTTTGTACTTCCTAGGCAACAGCTGAACAGATGCGCCTTGCTCAAGTGATCTTTGATAAAAATGATTCAGAATTTGAAGCTAAAGTTAAACAGGTATGTTGGCAGCGGAGGTTATCACTTTTGTAATCTATTTTTATTATGTTTTAAAACTATAATTCTAGAGATTTTAATTTTAAAGTATGCTACTTGTTTAATCTCAACTAATTGTATTTTGAAGTTGTGATTAGATACCTATACTGGTGGCTAGAATGAAGGAATTGAATATGGTCATCCTCTTGGCAGTAGAATCTTTGATATACTACTGTTACATGTAACAGTCAGCTAGTTTTTTGTGAAAGCACATTGACATTTATACCTCTATATGTAGAAAGTGTATTTAGTTTTTGGCAAGTTCTCAGAAAATTTTGTTTGATGTTAAAGAAGAACTAAATTACCCTTTCAAATGTTTTGGTGATTCCATACATGTTGGAAAAGTACAAAGGTAAATTTCAGGGTGATGTCTGCATTTAGGACTTTAATGAGAGGACTTTTTGATAACATAATCTTAATTTCATACATAGTTTTTTCCTGATAAGACTTTCTTTTCCCTTCAAGATTTTAGAAACCAAGCTCTTATAAGTCTTACTTCAGTCTCAACCTTGGTAGAGATCTACCAATAGTTGTTCTTTGGAGTGAACACTGCATAGGGAACTCTTCATAGCTCTTCACTGAGTAAACTCTTTGTTCTTTCTTAAAGTTTCTATCATCAGACTAGTGATAATATATATTCTTAAGATTTTAGTTATTTAATTTTAGAGACAGGGGAAGGGAGGGAGAAAGAAAGGGAGAGAAACACTGACTGGTTGTTTCTTGCACACCCCTACTTGGGGATCTGGCCTGCATCCCAGGCATGTGCCCTGACTGGGAATTGAACTGTCCACCTTTCGGTTTGCAGGCTGGCATTCAATTTAGCGAGCCATAACAGCCAGGACTAGTGATAACATTTTTGAAAGGATACAAAAAGGATTTATTAAAAATTGTAGAGCTTATTCTTTGGAATGAGATTTATGTACAGTTCGCGACATACATACTATATATTATATTGCATTTTATCTGAATATCATAGCAAATACAAAAGCAAGAACCTTGGTCCAGGAGTTTAGGGTTTTAAGTGCTAATTTTAGTTCTGTCTCTTACCTAGTCACTGGAGGGATTTTGATACTTACTGTTCATTTTAACAGTTGCATATGACTGATATTGGATTAGGCCAGATCATTGATAAAA
Source organism: Carollia perspicillata (assembly GCA_004027735.1). Taxonomy (NCBI): domain Eukaryota; kingdom Metazoa; phylum Chordata; class Mammalia; order Chiroptera; family Phyllostomidae; genus Carollia; species Carollia perspicillata. Next base: position 41,323 of record PVKM010004606.1, read on the forward strand.
GACTGACATTATTAGTAGATACCTACAGATCGAAGTACTAGAAAGCTCTAAGGGCATGTAGCACTTTGGCTGTGTAATACAGGGAGAAGATAAGAGAGACAGAACGGTGCGGTGCAAAGAGCTGTGTTTATGAGATCAGGAGACCTGGATGCCAAATGGGCTTTGCCCTTAATTAGTTTTTTGACCATAGAGAAATCACTTCAAATGTTGGGGTCAAATTATTTTGAACTGCAGCTAGTACACAATAAAATAGTTAAACATAGTTAACACAAAGATCATACTTTTGTTAACTCTTAGTGGAGAAACCTGAATTGTGTTTAATCTTTTTGTTCCCTGTGATGAAAATGTTAAGTAGCTGAATCTCTCTTGTTAAAGAGAATGTGCCAAGGGGATTTCTTTGATTACTTTGAACATAGCACCCTGTGGAATCTGCTTGAGAACATACTATGTCTAGGAGTGAGTTTTGTGATAGCCTCAGAATTCTTTGTGAGACCTCAAGTGTTAACAACTTTTTACATGTTGTTATAATCCGAGTAGTAAAAGTTTTTGTGGGGAACTTTGTCCCTATGCAGAACAGTTGGACTGGGTGCTCTGCTAATGGTGGTCACATACACCTGGTCTTTGGAAAACATAGAGTCAGTCCCACTTAATATTTGCATAGTTTAGAATTTTGGGAATCCAGGCCGTGAATCTAAGTTTGAGTAGTCAATAGCTGATGCAGAGTATTCCGAGGATGTTGGTATATGCATATGCGTGTGCTGCTGATTAATAATCTGATATTGGTCAGCTTGGAGGAGGGTTGATTCGTAGTTCAATTCTGCCAATATTGGTGAAAAGACATAGGGCGGCCACAAAAAAAAGGGGTGGGGGGAAACAGGTAAAAGCTCAGAGTGTGGAAGAGACTATCTTCATGTGGAAGGATTGAATATCTTCTGTCTTTGTGTAGAAGAATCTTAAAATTAATATCAAGTGTTGTTTTGGGGTCTTCCTAACCATTTTTTTATACTTGTAATAGCTTATGGAAGTGACAGGAAAAAATCAGGATGAGTGTATAGTGGCCCTACATGACTGTAACGGAGACGTGAACAAGGCTATCAATACATTGCTGGAAGGGAATTCAGACACGGTAAGACTATTAAGTAATATTAATTGATTTGCGGTGCCAAGATTTGTTTCCAGTTCCATATCGCATTTTAAATTTCACCTTACTTGGGGGTGGGGGTGGAGGGGATTATGGGTGCCATTCCATATTTGTTTTAAGATCCAGAAAGAACACTAACCTAAAATGACTGTTTTTGTTATATATGGTTTTTTCATGAAGTCGTAGAATCTGAAGACTCGAAAGAGAACTTGGTCATCTACTCCAGCCTTACACAGTTTCCAAAATTCTCTGGGCCTGTGGACATTTTCACCACCTGAAAAAAACTTCTCTTGGCTCCACTGCTCATGTTTCTTCATCTCAGTCGTCACCTCTTACTACTCCTTATATCTCTAGACTAACAGAAAACCAGGATTTGCTGGTATATCTATTTGCTTATGTGTGAATATTCTATAGACACATTTTCATGACAGTTTGACAGATACATAAAAGGGGAAAAGTTGGGTTTTTTTTTTTTTAGCTTAGTAAAGTTTGAAGAAATGTGTAGGCACACTAGATAGAGCTCATCTCTTAATTTAGGAAGGATGCAACTGAAGCCACACCAGGCGGTTGTCAGCCCTAATCTTTTGATTTCTACGTGGAGATTGCAGAGTATTTCATTTGTATTTTCAAATTGAGGATTAAAACAAGTAATGATTTAACTAAAAAAGGGTACAGAGATGAACACAAAAAGAAGTGCCTGCCTTGCTGGTGTTCAGGCTTAATCAGGTTCTTTTAGGGTTAAACCTGTACTAGAGTCAGGCTGCATAAAAATGAACTGCCATGACAAGTTCAAATGTAGAATGAGTACCTTTTTATTTAATTCAAAACAGGGAGAATGAATTTTATTATTAAATAATTAGGTATTTGGGAAAGTATTTGCAGTATCTGTAAGATAAAATTCCATGCCAGGTAACACTGGTCCACATGAAAAACTACCAAATATGTCAGTTTGTTGGGAAAATATATCATGCGAAGTGATGGAATAAAAGTTTGAATAGCTTTTGTTTGCTGAGAGTCTTGTATTTTACTGGGTTTTATAAAATATGGGGAATCTGTTTGCCTCATTACTAATGAATTCAGTGTAGTACGGCTCTCTTGTTATTTTCAAAATGAACTGAAGGGCTTAATTTCCCTCTTTATAAAGAAAATCGTTGTGGACAAATGAAATATTTCCAAATTATTAATTAGAGGGCGTATTTTCTCTTTTCCTGGTCACGGTAGGATGAGATACTCCTTTCTGTTGCCTTTTCTTTACCTCCAGCAGCTTTCATTCTTCATGTGATAGTCAGGTGGATTTTTAAGGCTTAAAAGTCAAGTTCTCTCTTTGTGATTTATTGAGTTTTAACTTCTCATTGGGACTGAACCCAAAGAAGGTGGTTCTGGCTGAATGTTAAATAAAGAATGTTTCTTTTGTTAGCTTTTTAAAAAAATATTTATTTACTTTTGGAGAGAGGGGAAGGGAGGGAGAGAGTGATAGAAACTTCAGTGTGTGAAATCTGTTGCCTTTCAGTTGCCCCCAACTGGGGACCTGGCCTGCAACCCAGGCATATGCCCAGACTGGGAATTGAACTGGCAACTCTTTGTTTGCACGCCTGGTGCTCAGTCCACTGAGTGACATCAGCCAGGACTCTTGTTAACTCTTGAACCTAGAAATCACACAGTGGTAGCCAGATCAGGCTTGTTGTCTTCAAAGATCAAAAAACAGTAAATTAGTGCTTAAATCTAGGCACAAAAGATGTATGCTTGATTGGAGTTAAGAGGATTTAGGGAAATGCAGAAGCATAGGGAAAGTCTTTGAAGAGACCCTGTTTTGTTTCCTGTTATTCTGTGGTGCATCTTTTCTTTCATATTACTTGCATATCTGTTACCTGGTTGTTGTCTGCAGCATGGCAACCAGCAGCAAATCTTGTCCTGTTGGCTAACTTCTACTTTGTGCCAAGGTCTTCTGAAACAAAATTGTTGCTTTGCAAAAACATCAAGTGGAACTCTCTGTGATATTTTTAAAGATGAGTTTGTCTTTCTCATGTATAGTTGCTGTCACAAAGGAAAACATTGAATATGATCATAAGTACTGAACTTTCTGTTTCATCACAATGCTACTTGTTTGAGTGACAAAATATTTCTGAAGTGTCAGTCCCTTCCATTAATGTATTTTTTTGTTGTTGTTAATACAAACAACCCATTTAATTCTTGGCAATTATGAAGGGGTAGGAGAGTGATTTTGAATGATCTGGCCTGGAAAGCTGTTTTTCTAATTACTAAATGTGTTGTTTGGGAGAACTATTGATATTAGAGTTTCTTCTGTCCTCCTATTGTACAAGCAGCCAAGTACAGATAACAAAGATTGACAGTAGTTCTGTTGAAAATCTTCTGTAACTGTCTCACTTTGAAAGCCTTGTGTGCATGCTTGTAGACTCTTATGTACATGTGCAATATTCTCTTTAGCATTTACTGTGGTGTAAAACCAGTTGCCCTATAAAGGTTCCTTTCCTACTTTCCTACTTTCCTACTTTCAGGGTGTCCTTTGCTGAATGAAATGGAGTGTGATGCTTCTCTCTATCAGATGTTTTACGTAGAAAGTCTGTCCCTTTATACTGATTGAGTCTGGCAGTGTAAAGATATTTTAAATTGTACATATACGTACCGTTTGCCAACTCCACTGTGTTTTAATATTTAATACTCTAGGACCTCTTTGTTAACCTAAGACAACAAGATTCTATCCTATATAGTTGTCTTGTTTATTTATATTAGTGAACATAATAAATTGAGTTTGTATACTGGAATTTTTTGCTGGAATAAATAAGCTTTATTGTTTAATTAAAAAAAGCAATACAGAGAGATAAAAGGTTAAATCCAACTAAACAGTTACTTAACAGTTAGAAATAGTTACTTAAATAACTATTTCTAACCTTCTTAATATGTGCACAGGCTTTTATTTGAACTAAAAAATGTAATTCTATTTTATATACTATTTGCTGAAAGCTTGCATCGCTTATATCATAGATCTCTTTCTTTGTACACCTGGATAAACTCTTAAAATGACTACGTACGACCCCCAGTGTGGATATTCTAGAGGAGACAGTTTCTTAGCAAGATATTTGGGGAATTCCTGTCCCCTCCCTTCTTTCATTCTGCTCATCCTTGTCTGTACACAATTATCAGATTATTTCCTCTGAATAAAGGCCTAGACATAGAATTGCTGGGTCAACAGCTGAGAACTAATTGAAATTTGGATGCTGTTGGGAGGTAGACTTCCAGGAAGGTTAGAAGGTTAGAATAGATGCATGTTTAACTAGAACTAAAATACCTGATTATTCTGCTCTAACTATTAGGTGTTGAGTTTTAAAGTTTATATCAAATCTTAGAGGTGGAAAATAAGTTGTTTTAATTTGTATTTCTTAACATTCCATTATTTTATATGTACCTAAATATATATGAGTTCATCCCAGGGTTATAGATATCAAAATTTTTTCTTTTAAAAATGTTTTAAATCTAGCTCCCATTGTTATAGAAATAATTCAGCTACATTTCTAATTTTAGTTTAATTTCCAGTGCTTATGTTTATCTGGATATACAATGTTAGTAATTTTCTTCAGGTTTTTTCAAAGCCTAAAATAGTTATGTAAGGTAGATTATAGGACAGTAAATGGAAACAAATTGTCCAGTTTTGCAATTGCCCAGTAACACACTGTGATTGTTATCTTAATATTTACATTCATAAGAACATAGTTACATTGATAAGAACATCGTGTCTCATTCTTTCCTTAGCGGTTTTTAAAGTAGGTTTGTAGTTGTTCCGATGGAAGATAATATAATAATTAATAAATAATACTACAAGAGTAAACTCTGTGTTTTGTATTTTCACAACTGTAAATCTACTTTTGCCCCAACCTGTATTTGGTATATTTGGTTTGGTATCACCATTCCAGGAGAGGTGGGGAAGAGAGGTTATATAAATAATTTGACTTCATTAGAATAGGTCTTCGAGTTTTAAATTTTGGGTACTTAACTTTAACCCCAAATTTTATTCGTTTATGTTAAAAATTTTTTGATGGTTACTTTGGATAACTGAATAGGGGAAGTTGTATGTCTGAGATTTTAGGGCATCATACTGTGTAACTTTGTAATCTTTAAGCATCTGTGTTTTTAATAGGTGTAAGTCCTACTACTGAGGTGAGGTTGACATAGAGTGGGAACTTGGGGACATTACATTTACTTTATTCTCATCAGCATAGGAAAAGTCTGGTAGGACAATGTGTAGTTATATTGTCAACTTAACTAGTCACTGTAATCTTTTGTGCTCTGTATAGCAAAGAAGCTTAGCAAGAGGTTTGCCGTCTTTGTCATTGGGAAGTAGATATATGTGAAAAGAATTATAATGGTAGGCAAGCAAGCTGCAAGGCATGGGTGATTAGGCTTGGGAGACACAACATGCACACACTCTTGATAATTGTACACACTTTGAATGACAACTCTGAATAACAACTCTTATCTTTGGTAGACTTCATGGGAGACTGTAGGGGGGAAGAAGAAGAATTTTGGAAAAGAAAGTTCAGAAAACAAAGAGAATAGAGAGAAGAAGAGTGAAAGAGAAGTGAGTCGTGGACGTGGAAACAACAACCGCAAAGGAAGAGGTGGCAATCGTGGGAGAGAATGTAAGTATGGACCTTCCCCCTCAACTTTTTATGATGAAAATTTGTATGCACACCGAAACTCTGAAAGAGTGGGTCAACAAATGCCCACAAATCCACTTCCTCAATTTATCATTTGTTATTACACTTAACACTTGGGTTCTAATGAACTTAGTTAACTTAGTAACTGATGCAGTTTCATACCAGCACTAACCTGGGCTGTAGGTAGGTAGTCATGTGTATTAAGACTGCCTGCTGTTGTGAATGAAGTGCATCCTCTGATTTTAAAAGAGGATTTTCATTAACTGATAGATGAAGCTGTGTATTCTTCCCCACTTGTGGATACTCGTGGTATAGGCAAAGGTTAAATTAAGTGGCAAGTTGTTAAATAGGGAAGGTTTTCTTTGTACTTAACATTCGACTGAGGTTCTGGCATCATTAACTAAACGCAATGACCTGCTCTATAGACATACCAAAGTAGCTAAATTATGAATGAATAAAATGTAAATATTTAACATGTCACCTTGGAGTCTTGCTAGGGTATTCCATGGATATTTATTATGTACCTACTGTGTAATCAGTACCCTTACAGGCATACAGCAATGAGTAATATAGAAATCTTTGTCCTCCTAAAACTTACCTTTTAATGGAGGTGGAGTGAGATGTAACAATAAAATCGAAAAGTAACATTTCATATTAATATATTTTAATGGTGTTATGTAGTAATTATGCTGTAGGGAAAAACAAAGTCAGAGAGATGGGGATTACTTACAGGGAGGGAGTGTGGCAAATTTAGGGAATGGTCACCTAGAAAGGCCTCACTTATAACTCATAGGAGTTAGTCCCTGAAAGAGATGAAAGGAACAAGCTGTGCCAACGTCACTCATAAAATTTCTGTATTATGTGGAATCATTAATGCTGTTACAGATATGAGGAAAGAAAAGACTATGTTGGCATCTTCTGGACAGTATCCAGTAAAAACCTGTCTCTAACACTAATTTCTTCAATGATTTAATATTTCCTTGGTGGTGTTATTTTGTTATTGTATGCCTTTGCAGACCTTACACCTAACCAGTGAACAAATGTGTTGTGGATTACGTAGTTGAATAACAAAAGTGGCTTTTTGAAGCAAATCTTACTTTAGGGGAGGGCAAGTCCAAATAGAAAAAAGAGAAAATGGTTTGTCATTTAAATTTATTTTTAGAATTTTCACCTGTGAATTAATAAGGAAATGTACTACCACTCAATTTTTGAGCCACTTCTGTTTGGTTTTGCTTTTTTCTCTTTTTGAACCCTTTGGTTAAATTTTAGCTTTTAAAAAAAGACTTTTTGTTCTTGCCTTTAATAGCTATCTGGCATGATTATGTATAACAGGTGTTTTTAATTTCTTAGTTAGAGGTGAAGAGAATGGAATTGATTGCAGTCAAGGAGACAAGCCTTCAGACCGTGGCAAGCGAGCCCGTGGTAGAGGTAAGACAATAAAGGGGAAGGAGATACTTGTGTTTGGAAAAAGGAGGCAGGCTGTTCGCTGTACAAGGCACTAAGACATGGCAATGTATTTTGAAAGAACAGTTCATCTTCTGAAATCTTTTGATTTGTTTACTGATGTCTATATGAATGAAGTGTTTGGATTATGCAGTTTTGAGGAGACTATTGGTTATTTTCAAATGAGCTATGAAGACCTTTTATATAAATAATTTAAAACTTAAAGTTCTGACCAAATGTTATTATTAATTCCCTTATGTTGGAATTTAAGAAAAGTGTTTTAGCCCCGACTGGTGTGGCTCAGTTGGTTGAGTGTCATCCTGCAAAGCCAAACGTCACCAGTTTGATTCCTGGTGAGGGTACGTGCCTGGGTTGTAGCCTGGAATCCTGGTTGAGGCATGTATGAAAGGCAAGGATAGATGTTTCTCTCACATGTCGATGTTTCTTTCCTTCTCTTTCTCCTACCCTTCCCGTTTATCTAAAAATAATAAATAAAATATTTAAAAAAGAAAAAAAAAGAAGAAATGTATTTTAGCACTGGCCAGGTGGCTCAGTTGCCTGGAGTGTCATCCTGATACGCCATTGTTGCGGGTTCAGTCCCCAGGCAGGCACTTAGAAGAATCAAGCAATGAATGCATAAATAAGTAGAACAACAAATGAATGTTTCTTTCTTTCTCTCCCCCTTCTCCCCCTAAATCAGTTTTTTAAATGTTTTGAGGAAAAAAAGTGTTTTACCCACTGGTTTTAAATTAGAGTTATTTGCCCATTGATTATCCCTTCCCCTTAATCATTTCCTGTTAGTGATCATTTCTTAACATTTATTAATTTGAGATGTCACTAAGCCACTTTAACAATGTAGTTTCAGCCCTGACCAGGGTGGCTCAGTTGGTTGGATGTTGTCCTGCTGAGCGAAAGAAAAGTTGTCAGTTCTATTCCCGGTTGGGGCACATGCTTGGGTTGTAGGTTTAGTCCCTGGTCGGAGTGTGTATAAGAGGCAACTGATTGATGTTTCTCTCTTACGTCAATGTTTCTCCCTCTCTCTTTTCTCACCCTTCCTCTCTTTCCAAAAATAAATAAATAAAATCTTAATCTTCATTTTAAAAAAGCAGTGTAGTTTCGTATATCTTAGTTTCGTATGTCTTAAAGTTGTGACCGAATTTTCTCTGAATTACAAGTATATGATGTAATAATGTACAGACCCTGTTTTTGTTCAGTGGAGGAGCTACCTGAATTGACTGACATTGTATTTTATCCATTATTCAATGTGGTTTTGACTCTTCTCCAAATGAGCATTTTATAGTGGCAGAATTTTTCAGAAATATTAAGTGTAGCAGTAATGTAGGTAGTACTATACTATCAATTCCTGTTGCTGTTCACTCATCCTACAATACTTTACTAAACTTCCACTCTGTGGACGAAAGGCAAATGATTCCAAACAAAATTAGCCCATACTGAATTGACTCAGTGAATTGAGCGCCGGCCTGAGAACTTAAAGGTCACTGGTTCCCTATCCAGGTGTATGCCTGGGTTGCGAGCCAGGTCCTCATTTGGGGCTGTGCAGGAAGCAACCAATCAATGTTTCCCTTGTACTAATTTGCCAAGCGCAGTCAAAATAAGATTAGAATTATCGAATAGATTTTAATTATAATTCTGCTTTCTTGCCTATTTTTTATTATGCCCAATTTTAGACAGACAAAAATGGAAAGTAGTTAAATGATCCCTATGTCTCCTCACTCTTATTCAACAATGCTTAAGGATTTTAGCCATATTTACTTTGTCACTGTCATTCCTTTCTTCTTTTCTCTGCAGAAATATTTGAAAGTATTGAATATAATTTTTTGGGTCACTTACCCCTAATTATTACTATGAAAAATGTAGACAGTTTCATATGTAACCATAATTCTGTTTTCACATCTAAAAAAATCATAGTAAATTTTTGTTATCTAATACTCAAACCATACATAAATTTCCCTGGTTATTTATAAAATGTCTTTTCATAATTAATTTCTTTGAATCAGGATCCAGACAAGATCTGTACATTACATATTTTGATTCTCTTTAATCTAGAGTAGTTCTTCCCCATCTTTGTACCTCTTCTTTTTTCTGTTTACATTGATTTGTTGTCAGAACCATGTCATTTGTTCTACAGGATGTCATGTTTTACATTCTACATTTGTGTTTTGTTTCTTGTGGTGTCATTTAGCTTATTTTTCTAGCCCTCATATTTACTGTGATTTATCCTCAGTTTTTTAGGTAAGCGTGGGTGGTTTTGTTGAGTATTCTGCAATATATTACATTGTACCAGAAGGTACTTTTATGTCTTCCTTTTAATTTTTTTAATGAGTTTATGTATTGGTGGGTTTAGAATCAGTGTAATTGAAATTCTTTTATTTTTATTTATTTATTTATTTTTTGTATTTATTTTTTTAAATTGATTGATTATGCCATTACAGTTCTCCCATTTCCCCCTTCATTCCACTCTACCCCGCATACCCCCTCCCACCCACACTCCCCCTCCTTAGTTCATGCCCATTTATCATAAGTTCTTTAGCTTCTACATTTCCCACACTACTCTTGCCCTCTCCCTGTCTATTTTCTCCCCACCGTCTATGCTATTTATTCTCTGTACCCTCTCCCCACCCTCTCCTCCCACTCCCCTATTGCTAACCTTCCATGTGATCTCCATTTCTGTGGCTCTGCTCCTGTTTTAGGTGACCGCTTAGTCTGCTTTTGTTTTAGGTGTGGATGTTAATAACTGTGAATTTGCTGTCCTTTTACTGTTCATATTTTTATCTTCTTTTTCTTAGGTAAGTCCCTTTAACATTTCATATAGTAAGGGCTTGGTGATGATGAACTCCTTGAACTTGATCTTATCTGAG